>JAEQBH010002227.1:0-187926 GCA_016808115.1 Tetrastigma voinierianum | reverse complement strand
CGGGAGTATAATCATCTCTCCTATCCTCCATCCCACAATTGGTGATGTCCGGCGCTGAGATTGAAATTCTTGAAACGTGGAAGGTGATAAGACGGTTCTTAATGGCATTCTCATCACCATTGCTCAAAATATTGCCCAACGTTAGCTTATTCAATACTAGTTTTCTTAATTTTATTTCGGTTCCAAAATCTATTTTCTTCAATTGGAAAATCTTTCTAAAATGACACCTCCAAATTAGGAGAATGAAACTGTTCGAAGAAACAATAATTAATTGTAAATTAAAGTTGTAATAAACATTAAAATACGAGTCTATATATTTGTAACTCCCAACTACTTTAATACAAAAAAAATAACAATTTCCCTTTTAAATTTGTTTTTCATTGCTATAGTTATAACTTTTTTTTTTTTAAATTACAATAAACTTACAATGCTTCCCTTTTTTTTTAATATTAGTGTTAATGTTTTACAATTAAAAATTGAATTGTAACTTTATTCTTATTTTCAACACCGTATATTTTATTTATGATCCACAGTGTTTTTAAAACTAAATTTATAATTATACTTCATGTTGATTGTTTAAAATTGAAATTAATTAGTCTCCTTATATGAAATAAAATATATTTTACTCTTTTTTATATTTTCAAAAGTAAAATGTTATATTAATCATATAACATCTTAACTTGATTTTCCCAAATGTTATTTGAGATTCTAAATATAACATTATTATTTGAATTAAATTTTCTAATTCTCTTTTCCAATTCCTTTTGTAAATATTTAAATTAGCACCTAATGTTTTCATTCCTAAACTATAATAATAACTACCTTTTTTTTTACCTTTTTAAAGATATTATTTATATTAATACATTTTATCCTTTTAAAAATTAATTTTCACTTTAATTTATTTTTTCAACTTATTTGTAATTTAAATTATTATTTATAATTGTTTATTATTTAAAATTTAATTTAATAAAATATTATTAAAGATTAATAATATCCTCTTCTAATACTTTTTTTAAAAAATATTTATTTTTATGGTAAATGTCTTTAAATATTTCAAGTGGCATAAGGAAAAACAAAAAAAATATGGGAGAAAACTAACCTTCTCATCTAAGAGATTCCTGCAGTTAATGATATGTAGCTTTTAATGTCTTCCCGTAGTGAGGCTGGTAGAGATAAAATGATGTCGCGTCTTGTAGTTTTCTTGTCCTCGTAAGGTGACAAAAGACACCTGCTGCGGCATTAAATCGCCATTGCTCGGGAATGTTAGCAACTTAGGTAGCTCATTCAATACTAGTTTTCTTAATTTTGACTCGGTTCAAATCTATTTTCTTCAACTTGGAAAATCTTTAAAAGCGAAATTGTACTCCAAATTAGGAGAAAAATAGAGCCTACATTCAAAAAACAATAACTAATTGTAAATTAAAGTTGTAATAAACATTAAAATACAGAGTCTATATATTTCAGTAACTCCCAACTACTTTAATACAAAAAAAAAATAACAATTTCCCTTTTAAATTTGTTTTTCATTACAATATTTATAACTTTTTATTCAATTACAATAAACTTACAATGCTTCCTTTTTTTTTAATATTAGTGTTAATATTTTTACAATTAAAAAATTGAATTGTAACTTTATTCTTCTTTTCCTTTCGTTATATTTTATTTATGATCCACAGTGTTTTAAAATTAAGTATAAAATTATTATTGTGGTGATTGTTTAAATTGAAATTAACTAGTCTCCTTATATGAAATAAATATATTTTACTCTTTTTATATTTTCCAAAAATAAAATGTTATATGTCATATAACATCTTAACCTGATTTTCCCAAATGTTATTTAATTCTAAATATAACATTATTATTTGAATTAAATTTTCACTAATTCTCTTTTCCAATTCATTGCAAATATTTAAATTAGCACCTAATATTTTTTTCTTTCTAAACTATAATAATAACTTCTATTTTTTAACACAAAGATATATTTATATTAATACATTTATCCTTTTAAAATTAATTTTTCACTTTAAATTTTATTTTCAACTTATTTGTAATTTAAGTATTATTCATAATTGTTTATTATTTAAATTTAATTTAATAAAATTATTATTAAAGATTAATGTCCTCTTCTCATACTTTTTTTAAAAAATATTTATTTTATGGTAAATGTCTCTAAATATTTCAAGAGTGGCATAAAAACAAAAAAAAAAATGAGAAAACTAACCTTCTCATCTAGGGCTTCCCACGATTAATGATATGTAGCTCTTTAATATTGCTCCCAAAGCAGTGAGCTTGGAAAGAGATAAATGATATGGCATGTTGCCGTTCTTGTCATAAGTAGAAGGTAAGCCTCAATTTAGAGTAGTTCCTCTTCTTTAGAATTTCTATTTTTAGGAGGATTCCATCATCGCTATTAAGTCCTTGATGATCGAACACATATTCTAGGACTTCGCAATTATACACAACTAACTCTCTTTCAAATTTTAGGTGTGTATCAAATAAGGATGGGATAAGATTGGCTAGCAAGTGAATGGTGTATATTCTTAATGATAAGTAATTTGTTAGAGAATTTGTGTTGGGATGCCATATCTTCCTTCAACATGGAAAGACATGAGTGTGCTCCTCCCGGATTCAGAATGAAACCTACAATAGAGACACATCATAATACATAACATCATTCGTCATAAATTTATGATAAATATAAAAAATATTTCTCAAACATAATTCATTAACTCTCGAATATTCACATCTTCATTCTTGTCATACATAGAGAACATGAGGTCATAAAAAAATTCTACAAATTAAATTAAAATGAATCATATTTCTTGGTTGGTGGTCAAGAGCTTTGGTTGGCAAAGACAAACAATCATTCATTTATTTCATATATCATAACTATTTTCACATCGACCATTTTTATTATTTCTTATTAAATCATAAACATACTTTAACAAATTCATTTTCTAAATCTATTTTTATTAAAAAAAAAATAGTTTTAGGAGTGATTTTTAATTTAATTCATTACTTTCCCTTCAAAATATTATTTCAATTTCTTTAGGAAGATTTGAAAACATAAGAACTTTTAAGTCTCTTATTCAACTTGGAACTTAATCAAAATGTTAGTGTATCTCCTTTCCCTCCATTATTAAATTAAAATAATATTAATTTAATAAAATATTTATTTGATCATATTTATCTTTATATGTTTTTACACCTATTCATTTCTGATATATCGATTAATTACTATGTCCCTCCTTACCATTTAAATCAAACCTCAAAAGTATCTTTATCTTTATATGTTAGTTATTGCGTTATCATGTTTTTTGTCCTTTATATAATTTCATTTTTGTTATTTTTAATACTTGTTCATTTTTATTAAATAGTTTATTTGAATTTGTCATATCTAGCTCAATTGGTTAGACACGTTTAAAGTCGAGAACATGAAGGGGAGGGTTCGAATCCCAATGAGTGAGTTTATTAAATTTATACCTTTCAAAAGTGATTATTTTATACGATTTTTTATACCTTTCTTTGATATTTTCTATTAATTCAATCATTCATATATTTATACATTGCTTATTATGATAATATTTATCCCAAATTTCCATATTTTTTATTTAGTTTTATTAATACTTTCATAAATATGGATATTTTCATCAATATTTTAATAAAATAGAATCATCAAAAAAATTTCTTTATAGCAAAGGTATACTATTTAATTTAATTAGATAAATAAATAAATAAAGTTAATTATTAAAGAATAGATAAGCGTATTTCTTGTTTTAAAAAAATAGTACATTTATTGATGCTCAAAAAAAAGATAATGTATATTTAACACATTACCTTGACCTTTACTATAAAATAATAGAAAAACAAAAGTATATAAGTAATAAAATGACAAATGGTTTTTTATCTTCAATTTAATTAAAAAAACTATCCAATCCAATTTCATTTGATTATTTTTTCTTATGAATCATTTTGAATTTTGATAGAACTTATAAAATATTAATATTTTAAGTTGTTTTTATTCAACTACAAACATTAATATCACAAATAAGTAATATAGTAAATCCTCTTCTATCTATTTATTATCTCATTTATAACACATGTATAAATGGAATTTAGGGTGAATGTTGGGCAACCTAATGTTTCAATTATCATGTAAACTTCTGTTAAAATCTTCTACTTCATTTTTTTTTGGTGAAAAATAAAAATAATATCACTTAATAAAAAATACTTTATAAAAATATAAATAAATAAGTTATGGTAATTAATTACCTAAGATATTATTCGTAAATCTATATATAACAAATTTATAAAATCCCTTTGGAGTAAACATGCTAAGGAATGATGCAGATTTAATTAAAATATATAAAAAACATTTTAAATCATTTTATTTTAAAAGCTATTCTTACTATCGGATAATATAGAAAATGTTGATTGTGATATTTTATTATTACTTATTGTTTTAAATTTAAAATTTTGTTTAATTAGATTCATTCTTTTTTAAATTCATTTATTATCCATTATATCATGTAAAATTAAAATTAAAATTTATTAGTATTATTTTTATTTTTATTTACAAATATAACATTTAAATAATATTTTAAATTTTTATGGAATATTTTTATAGTATTTTCCAAAAATAGTATGAGAAAAATTAAAGAAAAATCGAAGAAAACTAACCTTTTCACCAAAGGCTTCATGTTCTTGATATGAATATTAACATTTCTCATCTTCCTTTACTCCTAGCGATTGATAGATAAACATTTAGGTTACGAAAAGTCGGTGGCATTGAAGGAGAGAAAAAAGGCCTCTTGTGTAGTCATTCTCGCCGTTGTTGCATATAATATCTCCCTTCAGCTTCTTTTAGGTATATAGCTCCAAGATTTCCTAACTTTTGGAGGATCTCACACACATTATGTATCACATCGGCAGAAGATCAAATACATGTTTAGATTCACCGCAAATCCTACGCATACCATCTCTTTCGAGTGCGAAGCTTTGGATCGAATGGCGTGGGATGATATTGAGTAAGGATTATTCACAACTATCCCTAGATTAGGATTAAGCAAATTGGAGAATGAATGGATGTGGAAGTCGGGTGATGCCATATATAACTAATTCACCAAGTGAGTAGAGTCCCAACTTCTCAAATTAGAGAATAAGAGCACCTTAATATCACACATTACGACATATCATCAATTGAAAAGTTGTAATAAATATAAACATATTCATTTCACTGGAATGTAATTCTCAATTTCCAAACTATTGACATTAGTTATATTTTAAAAATATCTAAACTTAACTAAAATAATCATGTAAAGTCTTAAAAAATATCGAAAAATAATAAGTTGTGTAAGTTATTCTTCTACGAAATAAAATGAGCTAATATTGTTTAATGTTTTAAAAATTTTTATTTTTTATTTTCCTTTTATCTTCATTTTACATTTAAAAATTACTAGATTTAATTTCATTTTATTAATTTTTTTCTTATTAATTCTTTTTTTTATCTTTTGTATTTTTATAAAACGTATAAAATAATATTATTAATATTTAAGGTTTTTATTCAACCTATAATTTTTTTTCAAATATTCACAAAAAATAATATAATAAATTTATTTTCTTTTAGATTATCAACCTTTAACAAATGTATATTGAATTTAAAAATTAAATGTAGTGATAATCTAGTTTTTAATTAAAACCCGAAAGGAGATAGAGATAGTTAGGGCAAAGCAAAGAAATGATGAAGAGAAAAAAAAAAAAAAGGATAGACAATGATGAGTGGTAAAATTTGGAGAATTGACTAGGGATGAAGGTTCTTGATAAGGAGGTGAGTGATCTTCAATTTTGCTTTGATCTTCCACGTATTGACATTTTTTAAAATAAAAAATAAAAAAAGAAAGCATATTCCTTTTTTCTAAAAAAATAAAATAAGAGATAAGAAAATTTTGACAAAAAGTTTTAAAATCGATATTTAAATATTTGAAAGATGTGATTAATTTTTATTTGATAACTATAAAAATTAAAATTTATTTTATTCATTGCAAAATACAAAGGTAAGCGAGTAAGCTTATCATTCAAACATATATTTATTATCTTTCACTTCATATTTTTTTATTTTGTGGAAAGTAAAAACGACACCTAATAAAATATTTTATAAAATCAAAATAAATATAAATAAACAATTTAACAATAACTAATTGACCTAAATATATTATTAAAGTAGTACAATTTATATAAAAAAATTCACGTAAAAATATTGAATTAAACATAACCTCAGATGAGTGAATTAATAACAATTTAATAAAGCTGATTGAGTGTGATATTTTTGTTCTTTCATGGAGTGTTATAATCGGACTCGAACCCCTTAACCCCTTCCCATCCTATGCTGGCTTAGGCTCACCCAGCCATTTGAACTAAGGTCTGTGGGTTAAGTGCTTATTGTTTTTAGATCAAAATTTTGGTTGATTAATTCTTGATTCTTTATAATTTGAAGTATCATTAACCATTTTATTAAAGAAAGTATTATTAACCATTTTTATTATGTAAAATTATATTTTAAATTACTTTAGTATATTTATTATTATTATTCATGAGTATACTATTTAAATAATATTTTAAATTTTCCATGGAATACTTTTCATAATATTTCACTTAAAAAATAATATAAGGAGAAACTAAAAGAATATTGGAGAAAACTAACCTCTCCAAGGAAGTGCACTCCATCTTGATTTGAAATATTAACATTTCCTTGATCTTTCTTATTCTTTTCCAGGACAAAGATGGATAGAAACGTTGGAACAAAATGCTTGAAAAAACAAAAGAAACAACACTCTGAGCTCTCATTCTTCTCATTGTGCATATACTAATGCCCTTTGATAACTAGGTTTTCTTCAGGTTCTTGACTTAGGAGGATCTCAACATGATACGCATCATCCTATCCTTGAACATCAAACCATCCTCTTAGATTCTCACCATGAGACGCACAACTATCTCTTTCAAATTCTTGAACCTTTGGATCAAGCGCCACGGGATAAGATTGAGTAGATGTTCACAAGATACCGCTCTTGAGTTAAATAGATTGGAGAAAAGAATCAATTGGAAGTTGATGGTGCCATATCCTGTGATTTTAAGGAAAGGAATGTTGAGTTCCAATATCTTAAATTAGAGAATAATACCTATAAAATAGTACATCATATCATAAATTGAAAAGTTAGCAAAAATGTAAGCTTATATTCCCTTTGGTAAAATGCCAATTTATCAATTCCAAGAAGGTTGTCATTCTTTACTTTATTTATGTTTTAAACATCATGTAAAAATCTTAGAAAATTCATTGAAATAATTAACAATTAAGTTGCAAATATAAAATTTATCGACTACTTCTTGAATAAAATATATTATTTATAATGACCATGGATTATATATATTCTAATGGCATAAGATATTTTAGCTCCTATCAATCAATTATTATTTTTAAACCTTATGCACCTCTTTCATATGCTATAAAAATCATGTAAAGATCTTGGAGAATTACAAAAAAATTATTATTATTATTATTTTTTATACAAAATTTATTAACAACACAATCTATTTAATAATAAAGTTTTTATTTAAAAAATATAGGGAAAAATACTTTGTTTAAATCCTGAATTTTCACCACATTCCATTTATATCCTGAAATAAAAAGTTTTTGTAAATATATGTACTTTCATTTTAAGAGCACTTCCACTACAACCTTGGATAATATATAACCACAACACTAACCTTGAGAATTAGAAAATAAATTCGTGTTATGAATGAAATAAATAAATTTGAATATTTAGGGTTTAGAATTTAATTTTAAACTAAAATAATAATTGTCAAAAACATAAAATTTTGAATTAAAATTTTATATTTCTAAATTGCTCTAATTAAAAATTAATTATTTAATTAAATAAAAATTAGATTTTAGGATTTAGAAAAGTATGACTTATTAGTTTACAAATACAAATTGAGTTTTATGATTAAGCAATTAATTAAAAAATCAATAATCTAAAAGTTCATAATTTAAACACATTTATAAAATTTGTGATCGAAAACTAAAGAATCATGTTTAGTATTCAAAATTTAAATTCTTTTACTAAATTTCTTGATTCAAAATTGTTATATTAAAGTTAATAACTCAAAAAATTCTAAAAATCCCAAAATCAATTCTTTTAAATCATAATTAAAATTCAAAAATAAAATTGTTATTGTTAATTAAATTTTAATTGAGATTTAGAAAATTAAATTTAGAAAATTTAAGTTATCAGCTTTTAAGCGACAATTTTGAATAAGAATTTTACAGAAAACAAGGACTTTCAATTTTGAATATTAAAAATGAGTCTTAGTTTTACATTAAATTTTAAAATGTTTAAATTACGAATTATTGATTTTTCCTTTCAAGAAAAATTATTAGTTTTTAACTTAGATTTTTTGATTCATAAAATCAAGTTTGGCTTTCAAAGCTAATAATTAGATACAATTCCCCAAACTTAAAATTTACTTTTATTTAAATAAATAACTAATTTGTAAAAATTTAAAATAGAAATTCGATTTTATAAAAATTTAATTCAAATTACTAAAAACTTGAAAATTATTATTTTTAATTTTACAGTAAAATTCATTTATGGAAATTTATTTTTATTCGTAATACGGATTGTCACCTGAATCTCAAAATCATCTTGTGGTTAAGAATATTCGAGACTAAATGCTATTAAAATGAAAAGCACATATATCATTCAAAACAAATTATTAAGATATATTATTAAATGTTATACTTTTTGTTTCACGTCAAGGTTTTACATTAATACACTATTTTTCTTTTTAAAAAATTTTCTCATTGAAAAGTATGCACTTATTATAACTTATACTATATCATTTATAAACGGTACATACCTACCTACATTATTGACAAAATGTATTAATAGTGTGTCACTAATATTTACTCAATAGTCTTTTCAAAAAAGCTAACTGATAGTAATAAATGTTTATATATTATATATTATTTTATTTGTTTCATCTAAAATTTTGATATTCCTTTATTTTCATCAATATTTTCCTTAATATTTTCCCAATAAAGAGAATTACAAAAACTTTTTATCTTTATAAAACAAAACAAGTAAATGAAGCAAATAGAGATTCATTTAGTTATCATTTTCCATCTAAATGTTAATCAACACCATTTTACTATCTTTTCTTATAAAGAGCATTCTTAATATCTTGGAATTTTAAAATTGAATAGGACTGACTTCTAAATGCTGAGGGAGTATCTTCTAGTAAGATCATACAAAGAATCTCTTCACTTATCTTCTGTTCTCTTCTTAACACACAAGTTGGAATTTTGAAGAGAGCATATATATGGGCTAGCTTAATCTTGTTTTTGCATTGATTTATTTATTAAAAAAAGTGATGTAAAAAAGTAAAAATCTATGGAAATTAGCTATTAATTAAGCTTTAACATACCTGGTAGTTGAAAAACGGCATATTGATATCAGGATTGCCTTGGGAACACATTGCTTCGGATGCTGTTTCCAACTCAGATCTGAAGTAGACAAAGTTCACTAGCTTTGGTAGATCTTTGAGGATCTCGAGGATCTTAATTTAGGGAATAGTAGCGCAAGTTGAGTCCCGACCTCACCATCTTCCATATTTGTTGCATCTCATAGCGATCTTATTCTCATTTCTTCAAGTTGAGGAAGGTCTCTACCCATGAAGAAGTAAGAAAAATTTTCAATCCATGACATTTTCTCCTGACGATGTTTTTAGGTTATCAAAAGACCTTATTGGAGGTGGGCCACCACATACTTCCAATCCCCATACTTCTGGATTCTTGAGTTTGTCCTCAACAATTTTAGGGTTAATCACACATAGAGTAAGCTTTTCGTCACCACATTTGAGATCTTAGCGTTTTGATTTTCATATGTTTCTTCCATGGATTGGCTTGCACATAAGTATTGCATAACTTGTTAAGTTATGATCAAACATGTCTCCTTTTGGTACCAACTCGACATTTGGTATTTTTACCTCGATCGTCCTCAAACGATGCAGATTATTCAATTACGATAAACAAGCATTACTATCTCATCTAAACTTCTTCTTTGCAATTCGAGAAAAACTAGATTTCATGAGCAAACATTCTAATCGAGAACGAGCTTGATAAGATATCACGCGGAATTACTTTAAGCTCCTTAAGTAGTCAAATCCAACAGCCTTAGATTGGTCAATTGCATCATTTCTATTGGCAATTGTTGAATGTCGGAACCCACCATGCTAAGAACTTGTAGTTTCTTTAGCTCTCGATTATAATATATCTGACTTGCACCTATCTAGACACTTAATGTTCGAGATTTGCGAGGGTTTGAAGCGTTGAAGGTAATGTTGGGAATGCATTAGAGACAGTAGAAACTTTGAGTTGACTCATCGCTTCAAAAGAATGTGTTTGGGATAGTATTCGAGGAGCGCCACTATTGCTCACGCAATATAAAATTGAAGTTTCGGACATACCAACCTAGGAGGAAGCTCGTGCACAGCTTTGCAATATAAAGAGATGGATTTGGATTCATCTTCAATCTCACATCCCGAGTCTTGATCGGAGGAACATCTTCACAACCTTAAATCGATGAGGATCCTTGGATCTGATAACTCCTAGCAACATCGCGAGCAGATCGTAAATCCGACACTTTATGATCACCATCCATGAAAAGCAACCTTGAGGCTCCTACTCCAGAATTGTCTCCATCATCTTCGGCACCGTCAAGTAACAAGCTTGAGGCTTTGAGGGTTTTCACCAATGTAACTAGTTTATTTCTTGCTTTCTCCAATGAATTGAAGCCATTAAAGAAATCCAAACCCGTAGCATATCTTAACATTTGATCCATTGAAATATCACCATAATAGCTGGCTTGACCCGAGAGTAAAAACAAAGGATCACGACTTCATCACCTTCCAAATGGTTGTAGCTCCACTGCAGACATGTGTATGCAGCACTGCCACTCCTCCCAATATTGGTTGGTGCACAACCTCAGATACGTCAGGCATTCTCAATACGACCATGATTCCAAATCCTTTGTCTGGGTTCTGATCGTTACAATCGCAATTGGTAGACCACGTTCATCGAAGTACCTTATTTGCTATGGGTGTAATTGGTCCCCCTCAAGATCCACACCTTATCTTGCGAGTAAACACCAGAAAGCTTCATCTCCTTCCTTAAATGTTGAATTTAGCTTGATTTGTGCGCCTTATGTCTTTACGTAATAGGTTTGCGTCTGCAGAAACCAACACTAGTTTGCATATTGTACGATCATCTTTGAAGGAATTCGACTTCTCCCGAAATTAATTTCTTTCGAATGTCATCAATAATGAGATCTTCTCTTTCTCGGTTAGTTCTCTTTCTCCTGTTCCTTCTTTTAGTCTCACCTTCCGGTTCATACGCTCTTGTGGATTCATCCTTCCCCTTAAATTGGTAGCCCGACATTTCGCAATTTTTTGTTGAATTTTGGCGATCATGCCGTCTTTTTTAGTCTCGAGTCCGGGATACATACAATATAGATATACGTGGTGAGCAGTCACATTGCTTAGCTTGTTGAGCTATGTTTGACGAGCATGGTTTGCGAATAGCCCATCCGCATACCCAATCATCTTCGTCTTATCATCTCTCCAGGCATCCAATATTTGGTTCAAAGTGGAGTCTCTTGTTGAACATTCATATCCTTTAAGCGTTACCTTCAAAATTGGAAAGAGCCTTTGTGTAAATTCATCAGCGGGAAGTGCGAAGTACATTTGGATCGGCGATAACCTGCGCCTTCTTGTAGCTTCTCGCCCAGTGATAACGTGTGATGAGATTAGGGCACCACCCGTTCAAACGACTCATGTTTTGATCATCGGTCATCGATGCCTCTGCACTCCCCACGTGATCGATCAACGGGTTCGGCCACTCGAGCAATTTAGTGCGATTTCATCCCCTTTTTACGGGTGGGCCGTCAACGATTGTTGCTGGTGCCTCGTAGATCCTCGTCCCGAACTTGGATTGGTGTTTGGTATGGTGCGGTAGCAAGCAGGATGTAGAAATTTGGCGTCGATGGGGGCAACGAGTACTCCCAGAAATTTTCCGGTGCGGCAATAACGATCTCTGCCATTTCGTCTCTGTTACTTGGATTTGGATTTGGATTTGGGAAAACAATTGGGTAGTGCGAAAAGTCACTAACAATTGATGCAGTGTGAGCAACGAGAGTATGGTTTTTTTTTTTTGAATTTGGTTTGCTGGGAAACAGAAGAGAGGGAAATGAGGAGGAAAAGCTTATAATTTGATGCAGTGTGACCAAGGAGAACTAGTGAGGTTTGTTTTTTTTTTGGGAATTTGGTTTGTTGGAAAACAGAAGGGGAATGAAACTTGTGAGAAGAGAAAAGAGCTTTATAATTTGATGCGATCTGACCAAAAAAGGAGAACAGGTGAGGTTGTTTTTTTTTTTTTTTTTGGAATTTGGTTTTGAAAAACGGAAGGGGAAGAAGCAAGTGATAGGAAGCCCAAGAGAGGCTCGATAAATGGATAGGAAGAGTATTTGAGTTGAGTCAGGACTGCAGGGTTCAAAACTTCGGCCGAGTGGGGGCTGCGCGATCGGAGTGTTCGGTGAGATTAGAGTCCATCGGTCTTGCTTAGAGAAGAAAAAGCGGAGTTAGTATATTAATACCGGGTTTCACGCTTATTACAACAAAATCGACAAAAATCCAAGCTTTTGTAAGAAATCTGAGATTCCTCTTCAAAATAACTAAAATCACTTTCTTACGAGATGAACCAGATTTTTAATCACAGCTGATGCCACTTGACGGTGGTAAACTTTTCTTGATTTCTAATCTAGACTTCTGAAGTAAGTAGTGCGGTGAGTAGACGATAGAAGATGAAGAGATAAGGGATAAGGAAGATGAAAGGGAATGAATGGAGTGCTTCTTTCCTTCGGTGGTAGCCTTTCACTCTTGTCACAAATTACCAACTCACCCATCCGTCTTTTTACCGATATGCCTCCTTTATTCTTTCCAAAATCATAAACGGGTCATCGAAACACTCTTGAATAGTCCGGTCAGGAGGTGACTGGAGATAGGAGGCTGGAAATAAGCAGAGAGTCGAGGGTCAATCACCATAAATAACTGTTATACCCATTGATTATTTTAATCGACAATATCTTTTTTCTAACATAACTTTAAAGGAGTATAATTAAGATATAATTAATATAAACAAATGTCCCTTATTTTCTTTGTCCTCTTGATAACAAAAAGAAAAAAAACAGTTTTAAAAAAGGTAACCAAATTGTCTTTAATTATGAAATGATAGTTTTTTTTTTTTTGTGAAAATGAAATGATAGAATTAGACTATGAGAAATGGAACTAAAAGGGAGTAATGTGGAGCCGTCTAGACCCTAGAACAAGAACGTTGCTTGGAAAAGTGTGAATATCAAAATAAATAAAAAATAAAAAACTGGAAAAGGAGCCGAGAATTTGATTTATATATTATTTTTAATAATAATAATAATAATAATAATGTAGGAATTAATAAATATTAAATAGGAGAAGTTCTCTTCTTCAAAAGGGGCGAAAAGAAGAGAATATAAAATAGTCATTTTCTCAAAGCTGCGAGGACTGCAGATACAGTAACCATTCTCTCTTCTTTTTTTAAATATTATAATTAATAAAAAGTCTGAATTAGAATCAAGACATGAAATGAAGTGACACCCATCAAAAAACTTAAAGGCCAAATCAACCGGGCAATGGGACCCTTACGGATGAACAAAGTTGTCATCAGAATTCTTTTTTTTTAATTTTTTTAAAATAAAAAATCACAGGTTTATTCATTTGTTTAGCCTGCCGTGCACCAATATTTCTTTTAGTTTTGTTTGATAATTTATTTTTCTTCTCAATATTACTAATATTTCATTCTTTCAAAATCACCATAAGCAGGTTGGGCAGTCGGTCAGGGAGGTGAGTGGGAGAGTGGAGAGTGAGTGGAGAGTGGAAATAAAGTGGAGAGTCGAGAGATCAATCACCATAAATAGCTTTGTTATACCCATTGATTATTTTTAATCATTTAATATCTTTTTTTTCTAACATAACTTTAAAAATAAAAGTAAAAATTATTAAAAACATCATTAAAAAAAATATATTAAATTTTATTTTAAAAATATATATATAATATTTTAAATGTAAAACACATTAAATAGACGTCTTTGAAAAGTTTCCCTTATATTTTGTTTGTTAAACCATCATCTTTAGTAGTGGAGTAAAAACTAAAATTTAGATACTAATAAGAAAAAAGGTTTTTCAAGTAGTGGAGCAATCCATTGAGAAAAGATTGTCTGGGCCACTTAATTAGTTATATTTGGATAAATATAACTGAAACTATTCATAAGCAATATAATAAAAAATCCCTTTCTACCCTTAAAATATTATCATTAGAGAGACGGTTCAAAAAAACCTAACATCCTATAATATAATCGTTGAGCAAATAAAATTTTTTCTGAATCAAAAGACTATAAATATGAATAAAACATCCTAAAATTTGATAAATTATTTATTTTTTATTATTTATGAGTATAAATATTTCAAAATTTATTTAATACAATATGGAAAATAATTTTCCAGCTATTTTTAATCATTTAATATTTATTTTATAATATTTAAAGTAATATAGATAAATAAAGGATCTATTATGTAATTGACAAAAGATAAAAAATAAAAAAGCTTAAAATAGTTTTAATATAATTAAAGTTTAGATGTTTATTATTAAAAATTTATCATATTTTAAACTTTAAGTTAAATCTTAAAAATTATTTTTAAATAAAAAAGCAAAAAATAGCATTAAATTTCAATTTTTGTTACTCAGTTTAAGATCTTCTTAGCAGTATAATATAGTCTGGGTACAATTTGCGAACTTTCCTGACCGGTAATAGCAATTAGCAGGTCCTTACCCCATCACCCCTGTCTTGGAACTCGTGCGAAGTTATGGAAGAATTAATTAGCCAACGCGGCAACGACGTGTTCTATTATATTCCTGTCTTTTTACGCAAATACCCATCATTTATGGAAGATGGTCCACATTTTTAGACGCCCCACCTCCCACCACCTCTTCTCTATCTCTTTATGGGAATTCGCATAGAGTTAGGGAAGCATTTATTAGCCAACGCTGGAACGATGTGCCCTATTCCTATCTTTTTACGCAAATGCCCCTCACCTTAACAGTATGGTCCACGTTTTTAGACGCCCTTGATTTCCTTACAAGTTACACCCACCACTCTTATCTAATGTTTTAAAACCTTGTATATGATTGAATGAGAAAAGTTATCGCTTACGGGTTATTGGTCAGACAAGTGACCGAATCACAATTGAATAAATATATTATTTATATTATATTTAAAATTTAAAATATATAATTAATAATATTTAAGATATTATTTATTACTTTTATATAAATAAAAAAATATTTTAAAAATATATATAATATTTAAATAAGAAAACATATTAACAAATAAATAATATTTATATAAATATATATTTAATTAACGCAAATATATAATTTACTTTGTTAACTTTTAAAATAATCATAATAATAGTATAATAGTAAATTGGTTCATTTGTAATTTTCTCTTTTGGCGTATTGAATAAAAGTAAGAACTGCGATATTTGATTAAATCTTTTTTTAATTTGCAAGTCTTAGCACTGGCAAACTGGCATTTTAGCAGAATTTTTTTGTGAGAGTGAATTGCTCGGTTCGCTGAGAATCGGTTCGATCATCAGTTCAAACGGTTCTTATCCGGTTCGATTCACTATTGGTTTTTTACATTAAATCAAATCGATTTTTGTGACGATCCAATGATGCGATTTTAAACTAGACCTTTAATTACCTACTAGTCTTTTATTCTTTCAATTTTGAATTTCAATTGTTTGCTACTTGTTAAACTTAGCAATTACGCCTTTGAATCTATGTTATGGATCACCGGTTTATCAAATTTGATACGTGTGGAGTGCATCGGGTAAAATGATCGTAAGATCATGGATGCTAAAGGTGATAGATCGTCATTTATTTGGGATTATTCGTACATATATTTGTGGGTGAATTCGTCGCCGGTGTGGTGTCCACAAATATTTAAGTGGTCGATGATGATCGTTAAATGTTATAGTTTTATTGAGCTCGATGGCGAGAAGTTTGGTCTTTTGAAGCGCCCAATATTTTAAAGTAGGTTAGAAAGCCGACAAGGAAATAAAATCAAAGTTGACCGTTCGAGCATAAATGATAAGTATTATGATAGATATAATGAAAGGTGTCATGTCTTTGTACACTTTTACAGGATATAATGGTTATTTTAAAAGTCGTAAATTAAGTTATTTACAATGACATTCGTTATTTAAAATCAAAAATAGGTAAAAACACCATTTCGAGAAATTGTGGAAGATTTATCTTTACAGTTTATGAGCATTTTTTCGAAATTATGATATTTTAAAAGTTACTTTTATAAAATTTGTAAATATTTTAAATTTGTCCTTTTAATTCAATTTCTTAAATTAAATGAGCAAAATCCATGTACATGATGGAGAAAATAACCAAATCCTTTTTTTATTTCAACTATTGTACTGTGTTTTGTTTTTTAAATTGTTAGGAGTTTCCCATTTGGATGATTGAATTAATAAATGCGGTTGGAGAAGGGAAATTGACTTTAATGAATTGAAGAAAAGGGTGGTGTAGTGTATTTGTTCATCACCTACTTCACCTTATATTTATTATCACGATTCTATCTTAAATTTAAAACCATCAAGTTTTAGTTTTTTGAGGAAAAGAAGATGGTTCACTTTAGTTTGCTACAAAACTAATCTTTTAATATTGAAATACTTTTCATAAATTTAGGTGACGTTTGTTTTTTGACTTAATATTGAAGCTAAATAACTTTCAGTATTAAACTATTTGTTTTTAAATTTAAGCGTTTTTGTCTTGAAATTTTAAAAAAAGTTATAAATAGAAAAAAAGTGAAAATCTTTATTTTTTGAGAAAAAGTTATTTTTGCAAAATGAAATACAAAATCAATTATTGATAAAAAAAAAAAGTGTGATATACATTCTATGGAATGTGTGAGAGGGTTTGGGATGACGGTCAGATCAGACCGGCTCGTTATTTTTCCAATTCCCACAAACTTAATATAAATTGAAAAGAATTAAATAGAAATGAGGAGGAGTGTTAACAATTAGTAACTCTTAGGTCCCACTTAGTATTCTCAAATTTATAATAAATATAATTTATTATGAAGCAGTTATTTATAATAAATATAATTTATTATATGAACCAGTTATTCCTTGATGGAATAGGTTTAAGGTTTTCTCTTTGAGACTTTGATATACAAACAAAAAAATATTTTTAAATACATTATTTTTGAGAATACAAGCAAAGAAAAAGAAAATAATTATAATTGCTGGTTTTTAAGTGTTAAGATTCGATTCTACGTCTGATTAGTGTGCCACTTTACATCCATACTATAGGTAAGATCTGGAAGATCGGATGGGTGCAGGTGTGATCATAGATGCGGCGTTGTAAATTATTTGGTTGGTGGCTGATCAGAAGTCTAGTTGACGGATCTGCAAAAACTACATAGGCCAATTTTATTTAATATTGAATTTTAGATCTGATTCGTGTTCCATCATGTCTTAGATAATACTTCAGTGTGTTTTCCTTGATTGGTATCGGAGCATGCTATGATTAGATATGTATCTAGGTATTCAATATGCATATAATTTGATGTTGATTTAGTATATGGCACTAGGTTCTATTTGTTGTTAAGATCGCATGATTAGATCCCATTAATTTTATGATTTTGTTCATGAATGGATGTATTATTTTAATGGTTTTGCCACTAGATCCATGGTAGATTTTGATTGTATTAATTTTTGGGTTTATGCAGGGAAATTTGGTCATAAGATCGGGTTCCTTCTACAGTTTCATTAATATTTACGTTTTTATTAAAAATAGTTGTAATTTTAAGTTTGAATCGCGTAAATACGTGCGCGCCGTTATTTGGGGCAGGAGAAGATCACGGACACCATCTCAGGAACGTGACCCCGCAGTACGGCGTGGAGGAGGCCGGCGTCGAGTGGATCAGTGGTGCGAGAAACGTCGTCCCGCGGCGCCCCCTGTGGGTAGAAGTTTACGCGTGGTCTCGCTTTCGTACGATAGTCTTTGGGCGCGAGTGCGTCTTGAATCGTTATGGCGGCTACTTAGGCGGGCTGACTCGTCGTGCAGTGGTGGATTCTTCTGGGCGGTTTTGATTTGGTGGACGGCGGGACCTCTTACCCTTCAAATTAGAACATGTTAGGGTTTGCCCCAGGGTTTTAATTTATTTTAGTTTGGGCCTTTATGCCTTTGTAAACTAAAATAATTGGGCCCAGAACCTTAGGATATTTGTAATAGGCCCATTTTAATTTTAGAGAAAACCATGGATTAGGGTTATTTAATTAATGCTTTTGTGAATGGTTTAAATTATATGCTTTTAACATGTTTTATGTGATAACATGCCATATAAGATAGGTGGTCTTGTACAATTTCGTGATGATAATTACATGTGCATAAATAATTATTATGATTCCATAATCCTAGTTTAATAATTATTATGGAAAAAGAAATTATTTTATTTTTTGAAATAATTTTAGAAAATCCTATTTAAAATATTGAATGGTGAAGGTTTTAATTAATTTAATTAATTTTAAACCTAAGGAGCTCAGTATTAGGTCTAATAATAAAATGATCATGTGATGCCCCAGCGGATAAACATGGTTGGATTTTATTGGATTAGACCTCAATTAGGCTAAAATTTTAAATAAGATTGATCGACCCAACGTCGGCAATCTTGGATATTAAAGATAATTTTGAAATTAAAACAATGGTTAAAAAACATTCCAGAGAACTTAATTTAATTATTACCACTCTGCTTGAGACTATGATATTTTTATTAAGTGCCCAAAGTTTTGAAACAGTAGAGTGAAATGATTTTGTATTATCTAGGAAAGTTACGTCTAAGAAGGTGGGATTTAAGAAATTAAAACTGTGACTCCCCATCTTTCTGGGAACCCCGACTTAGTAGGATACTAATCATTTCATGATCAAACCACATTATAAATATCTTGGCGTAAGTGTTTATAATGGAAACCAAATAATTGTTTACAATAAACAGAAAATAGTTTTTGGGATTTACTATTTTTTTAAAAAAAATTATGTTTATTGTAAGATATTACGTTTTAATACTAGTGTGTATTTTTTCAGAAAATGGCATCATTTAACCCACTTGCATGATGATTTTGAGTCAAAGCCTATGGATGGAAATAATTATAGTGAATGGAAAACCAGCACGTACATTGTTAGATTTTGAAAAAGCGAAGTTTTGTCACAACCACCAAAGCCCAATGAGCGGCAAATGCATCGACGAGTCGGAAAATTATGGCCAGAATGAGAGCAAATATATCGGTTCCTTTGCTATATTCTTGCCGGTGTTGCTAGTCATTTGAAAGGGCGGATATCTCATATCGAGAGTGGAGGCGAGAAATGATCGGACTCTCGATAAGATGTTCACCGCAAATCAACGAGTTCTTTTAAAATGTTGCAGTTAGAGAGCATAATGAACAACCCAGAATATTTGGGGAAGTGTGAGAGTCGTTAATGCGAAAATGATGTCACATCTCGATCAAGGCGAAGTGTTGGGGATGAAAGATGGAGCAAGGTCCCAGGTGATTTCATATTTGAATCCTTACTGATCGTTTTACTCGGTTTAAAGTTAATTATAATATGAGAGCAAGATGGATCTAACTCTACGAGTTGATGCATGAACTTGAAAGTCTTAGAAAGGGCTTTCGGAAGAATCGAGCGTGTTCATATGGCGAGGTTCTACTTTCAAGCGAACCTAAGGTGGGAAAAAGAATAAGAACAAGCGAAGGGTCGGTCACCCAGGTTACCAAAACCACGTATGGCCCAGAAGAGCGAAGTCTTGAGTGTGAATGAAGGGTCGGCTAGGCAGAATTAGCCTCAGTTGCCAAAAGCGAGTATGGGTAATTTAAATGTGGTTGAAGCTTGTTTAGTGGAGAATTATAATGATAAATGGATCGACAGTTAAAGAGCCACTAACCATATGCATTACTCTTTGCGGTCGAGACAAACTAAGCTGGTTGGAGCGAGGAGCAGAGGTTTTGAAGCTTGGAAATGGAGAACATGTCTCTGGTAAAGCATTAGGACAAGTAGAATTATTTTCAATAATGATAGGACTTTATGTTTAGTAATTTGTTTATATGTGCAGGATTTTAAAGGAATTTAATTTCTGTTGGTTGTTTATTTGAACAAGGACAACGGTGGAATTTAATTCCTTTATTACAATAAAGTTCAACTTCGAGTTATTTAATAGGTGATTTGATAGATGGTCTTTATTATTTTAAGTCCTGTCCTATGATGTTTAGTGCGAAATTGTTGATAAAGCGTGATCACTGGCAGAAAAGAGTTTCAAATGAAGCATTACCTTTGGCATTTCGCGATTAGGTCATATTAATCCTAATAGGATTCATGGTTTTGGTAAAAGTGGGATCTTAACTGCAGACTTTGAACCTATACGATCATGTGAATCTTGTTTGGAAGGTAAAATGACCAAAAGACCCTTTAAAGCCCAGAAAAGGATGTCCAGCCTTAAATAGCCACGTGGAATTGGTGCATCTTTGATGTCAACGGACGATAAATGTCCAAGCCGGAGGAGGGTATGAGTATTTTGTCACCTTTGAGATGACTACTCCCGAGTGTGGATCTGTGTTATTTACCTAATGCGCCAAAAGGTCTGGCTTTTATAAAATTTGAGTATAAATAATGAGAAAAGTGGGACTCCATATCAAGAGCTTGGTCGTAGTGGTGAACCACCTATCACGGAGAGTTTAAGTCTTACTTATTTCAAGGGGATAGTTTCTAGCCCTTGCTCATTTTTGGAACACCCGACAAAATGGAGTTCTTGAAGAAGAAATGAACTCTTCGAGGATATGGTGAGGTCGATGCTTAGTTATTCATCTCTACCATGTTTAGGGATATGCATAGCTATGATGTATCTTCTGAATTTAATTCGGCCAAACGGTTCCTAAGACACCAAGAATTGTGGAAGGCGCAATGGTTTAAGCCATATCCCAGAATATGGGGTGCTCACGCACATGTCTTAGAAAAGGATCCAAATAAGTTGGAATCGCGTGCGAGAGGTTTGCATGTTTGTTGGCTACCCAAAGGCAGAGGTGGGTATTTTATAGTCCTTCGGGATAAAAAGGTTATTGTGAGTACTCACGCTGACTTTTGGAGAAAACATATAAGCAATTTCAAACCAGTAAAATAATTCTTGAGAGCTTGGCTCGGCTCGAAACAAGCTGAACCACGGTGTCTTGGCCTCCCAAGGCCATGCAGTTCTATGCATGTTGAAAGAGGGAAAATGTGCGAAGGTGAACAAGCAGTGGAACCGGTGGAACAAGATCCAATCTGGGGTGGAACGAGAACCGAGAAGAGCCGGTCTGAGAGGACTAGTACCTTTGCGGGCTCGAACAATGAACCCTGACAGGTGGGCTTCGTCGTGAAGTGATGAGTAATGCGGAAGCTGCGGGTATGTCTTCTTCAGGCGAGTCACACCAAGTTATTGCTATTGGCGGTGAAGATGATCCCGTAAATTACAAAGAAACGCGGAAGATGGATATGCAAGGGTGGCTAAGGCGCTGGATAGTGAAATGGAGATCTATGTATTAATTGGTCTTGGTCTCTTATGAGGCACGAGAAATTGCAAACCCAATGGGGTGTAAGTGGATTCTGAAAAAGAGGATGGATGGTGGAAACCTTGAGCTAGATGGTGGCAAAGGCCTGCGAAAGGATGAATTATGAAGCTTTTGTGAGTAGCCATGCTTAAATCTATGGGATTCTTTTAGGCGCCAAACTGTGATCTACCAGTTGCGAGATTTGTGAGATGGATGTCAACTTGACCTTAAATGTAGTTAATGAGGACATCATCGACAACAGGAAGGTTAATAGAGCAAAGAACACATGATATGCAAGTTGCAAAGACCATTTATGGACTTAAGCGAACATCGGATCATGGAACATCGAGGGTTTGATGGAACATTCATACCTTTGGTTTTGAGAAAATACGATGAACCTTGTATTTTCAAAGAATCCAGCAGAAGGTAGTTTTTTCCTAGTCCTTTACGTAGATGACATATTATTGTGAAATGACAAACAAATTGTCAGTGTAAAGATTGGTTGCATAAGCAGTTTGATATGAAGGCTTGGGGCTTGAAGCTATATTCTTGGAATCAAACTTATCGAGAAGCAGGAAAAGAATAAGTTGTTGCAACCTTCTATCTCAAGCCTCTTATATTGATAGAAATTCTTGTCGGGTTTAACATGGAAAAGATTCAAAGGGGATCCTTACCCTTTAGACATGGAATTCATCTTTCTGAGCAATCACCAAAACTCTGGCGGAAAAGAAGCTGTTGTGGTAGGATACCATGCCTCGGTTGTAGGTAGTCTCATATGCCATGTTATGTACCGGGCCCGGATATCGTATGCGATGGGAGTTGTAAGCCGGTATCAATCGATCCGGTGAAGAACGGATTGCGGTAAACATGTGCCCCAGTGCCACAAGGCAGAGAATTATGTGCTAGTATATTCCGGTGGGAGTTTAGAAACCGTGGTTTCTGAGACTCGAACTTCAAGGGGATGATAACGAAATCTACCTGCGGTTATGTGTTTACACTATATGGTGGAAGTATGCATTTGGAGGTATTAAGCAGACGGTGTTGTAGCGAATTCCACCCTGGCTGAATATATTCTTTGCTTGAAGGCGGTAAAAAGGCGTATGGTGAAGAAAAGTTCATTATGGATCTTGGTGATACCCGGTGCGAGTCGGCCCATTACCCTTCTTTGTGACAACGATTGGGGCGTAACTTACCGATCCAAAGAACAAGGTATCACAAAAACAACCACATGAGAGGAAAGTACCACTTGATCAAAGACATCATTGGCGAGGAGACACGTGGTTACCAAAATAGCGTCGGAGGGAAAACTAGCGGACCCATTTACAAAAGGCTCTGTTCAAGTTTTGAAGGTATTGTAGATTCTATGGGTGTTAGGAGATTGCAGGACTTATTTTAGGACTAGTGGGAGTTTTTTATTTGAGCTTTGTATGAACAAATAAAATTATTGTATTTATGTTTAATAAATTTCAATGAGGTGTGTTTTCTGTGTTTTACCTAGTATTTTTCGTATTAAGGTCCAGGATTAATTGTATGAGTATATGGTCATATGGATACGTCCATGGAGACATGATCCTTGGATTCTCATAATTAATGAATAAGATCCACAGATTGTTGAATAAAGTTGAGGACGCTTTATTTAGAACAATATTTTATGAAATAATGCCTTCTTGGTTATTATAAAATATTGGTCTGGAATTGTGTTTGCGTTGATAGGATCAAAGTGAGATTTAATTAAAGTTAAATTTTGTGAAAATTAAATCTCAGTGATATTTGATTATTACTTTTCTCTCGATCCACGAGTTTATTTTAAATAGGTAATTGAATAATTATCGGTCTGAATTGTGTATCATATCTTAAGGGAGCTGTTTTGTGTCACAGATGATTTGAGCGTATTGAGTTGTTTAATTACCGGTATTCATGAAATAAACAAAATGGAAATTGTAAATATCCTCATGATATGTTTCGGTACTTGGATGTAATGAAGTCAACGGCGGTGCATTTTGATCATTAAGCTGTGTAATCAAGAGATTAAAATAATGTGTGTGAAAATATAATCAATTAATTATCGATATTTTGTGGAAATTAATATAATATATCAATATTATTAATTTTGGAGTTCAACTACGGGCCTTTGGTGGGTCTTGCAGTTGGAGTGTTGGCTGCATTATAAGAATATAATTAATAATAAGCCGTTGGATCACGAGGGCTAAGCTCGAAGGAAAGTGGCGGGCTCATATGATAATGGAGCCTTAGTGTGCTAAAGTTGATTACATGTTTTGGGCTTATCTTTCCAGTTTGGCCCTTTCAGCAGTGGGAGGTATTGCTTAATTATATTGCTCTTGGGTCCCACTTAGTATTCTCAAATTTATAATAAATATAATTTATTATAAGAAGCGATTTATTTATAATAATAATTTTATTAAAGCAGTTATTGTAATAAATATAATTTATTATATGAACAGTTATTCCTTGATGGAATGGGTTTTAAGGTTTTCTCTTTGAGACTTTGATATACAAACAAAAAAAAATATTTTTCATACATATTTTTGAGAATACAGAACAAGAGAAAATAAAGAATATTTCTATTCTTTGGTTTTTTCTCAATTACAGATTGATTCTACGTCACGATTAAATTTAGTCTTTACGCCCATCCATACCACCGAGATAGTCTGAAAGAGGATGGTGAATTGGCGATGCATGGAGCGGCGTTGTAAATTCTTTGGTTGGTGGGCGATCACAGAAATTAGTTAATGGAATGCAAAACTACATAGGTAATTTTATTTAATATTGAATTTTGCAAATACGGTTGCATGTTTAATCATATTACTGAATCCATGCTTCAAATGCGTGTTTTTCCTTCAAGGAGATGGAAAATTCTCGAGCTACTAGTTTACATTTATTTTTGTTTTATTTTTATGCAATTTTTTATATTTGCTTTTTTTATTATATTAAAATCAATATTTTCATAAAAATAAAAAATATTATAATTTTATAGTATTTATTAAAAACATTATAATAATAATTATTATTTATATTAAAGTATAAAAATAAAATAATAAAATTATTTTAAATAATCGGCGGGGCTTAATATTATTATTTTGGATACATGGATTCATCTTTGCTTCATTCGAATTCAGTTTAACGCCAAATCATTTTTTTGTTCACTTTATTACTAAATAGACTTCATTTCAAATAATTTAACGTTTTGATTTTTCGTAAAAGTCTAGTTTTAAATGCTTGACAACTTATCACCCAGTCGGAAAAATTTACTGGCTTGTCTGCGTAATTCGACGAAAGCTTAGGTACTCGTTCAGGGACCAATTTATGGCCTTGTTCCAGTTTAGATCATCAGAGATCTAAATTTCTATTTCCTGAACCCTTATGACAATTTATTATTTTTAATGTAACATTTTGTGTTTTAAAATTTTCTAATTTTATCGGGTTTCTGATAACAATACTGAACAATCTCCAGTTTGAAAAATAAATGACTTAGTTAAAAGCTTAGATTAAATTAAATTAGGCTTTGGCGTTAGAGTGAGGTGGGGCCAGAGCTGAAAATAATCTAGTCATGTTGTGATCCATATTTCATTCTGCAATGTTAAAACAAAAACATGCAAAATGTTATTAAGTACTATTGACATTAGCTCGAAAAAATTATATTCGCATTAAGTAAAAAAAATCTTCACATAATTGGTACAGAGATTGGCGTTTCTTTTTTGGCTTTTATAATGGAATTATAAGAGATAAGGTCATATTTGATTGATATGTTTATTAAATTCTGCGCATATTTTCATTTCTCCAATCACAAATATTTACCAAAAATACCCTAAATTTATTATTATTTGTTTAAAAATATATAATTATATATTATACATTTATAAATAAGCTCAATGATTCAATAATTTCTATACTCTTCAAGGAAGTTAGCGCTTTAACTACACGGTGCGTATGCTTAAAATACTGGATGTAGGCCTTTGGACTCCTAGTATGGAGAATGGATTGTTTGATATGAACCGCCGCTGGCTAATAAAAAAAATGAGGAAGGGTTGCCTTGTATACAAATCTCGACAATAGATTCATTGTTTGCCACTCACCATGAGACAAGGATTATACAAATTCATTCAACGCTCAAGACAAAGTCCTGACTGGAAGAGAAAAAAAAAAATCGCTAATTGAATTAAACCAAATTATTTATTCTATAATTTATTTCATGATTTATCTCAATCATATTATCATAGACCAATTTATGAATTATAAAATAAACATAATTATACCTATAATTTCCCAATTATGGATGTATCATTAGTAGTATGTATTATTATGGATCTTAACACAAATTGTGGATTATAGTATGTTAACATACTATAATGTATGTTAATTATGGATCATATACAGGATGGTTTAATATTAATTAGTTATGGGTCCATGGTTTTATCTTCACTTTTGCTTTGATAAATCTATTTGACCAAAGTTTAATTATTCTTTTATGCTTTATATATGGTAAAATAGAATCCCACTTAAATTTAATAAAGTGCAGATAGAACACTCTTGGAGAAATAGAAAAGATTCATCTTCAAATCTTAACCCGTCTTTCTTTTATCTCTTATCCCTTACAGATTTATTTGGAGTAATATGATTAATAATTTCGGATCGTTCGAGGGTATGTTTTTCTACACACTAAATTAATATACTATTTATTTAATAAAGTTTTTTTGTAATACTTTATTGAGTTTTTACAGGTTATGTCAATTGTTTTGGGCTTAATAAATAATAACTTGATCTTACAAGAATTGATAATGGAGTATCAGCTAACTTTAATTGATAATAATTTGTCGAATTTGTTTCTATAAATCGGTAGTGGCCCATTCACTCCTCCTAACATAGGTATTTTTAAATATTTCATCACGTTCATTAATGATCATTCTCGTTATGGTTTTGTTGAGCTCATTCGTGAAAAGTCTAACTCTTTGGAGGCCTTCAAATATTTCAAAGCAAAAGTTAAGCTCCAATAAGGGAAGAAGATTAAAATGGTTCATTATGACATATGTGTTGAGTATTATGGTAGATATGATGAGGCGAGATGCAACCTTTGACCATTTGCGAAATACCTTCAAGAATGTGGCATTGATTCTTAGTATATAATGTCTGGTACTCCTCAATATAACGAGAGTGCGGAGATGAGGAAGTACACATTTCTTGATATTGTGTGATACATGCTTATTAATTCCTCATTACCTGATTTCTTGTGGGTTGAAGATTTGAAAACTGCAGCTAATATTTTGAACCAAGTATCTAGTAAGTTTGTTTATAAGACTCTATATGGGCATAAAACTAAAAATGGGTTTGAAATAATATTTTATTTTTATAATAGTTTTCAAATGGCCTTAGACATCATACAAAATGATGAAGACCCAGAACCACAAAATGTGGAATAATGTAGAAAAATAAATTATTGGTCAAAATGGACAAGGGCTATGCATACAGAATCACAATTATTAATAAAATAAGTTTGGACATGTAGTCAAATGTCTAAAAAATATAAAAACTTGTAGAATTGCAAATGAGTATTTGTACGAAAGTGCCATAACCGTCTTTGAATGATTGGATATTAGCTTCACAGATGCTGTCAAAGCATATTTATATGAATCCATAGATAATGATATATATATATATATATGTGTGTGTGTGTGTGTGTGTGTGTGTGTATGTGAAAATCCCTTATGGATTTAAATTGCTTGAAGTAAATAGTACAAACTCTCGTAACATGTAATAAATCAAGTTATATTAATGATTTACATAGAGACTGAAGCAATCCATATACATGTGGTAATATTGTCTTAATACGTATTTATTAAAGAAAATGATGTGTGAACATATATAATAACTCGTGCATTTTTATTAAATTACTCATCAGATTTGAGATTATTATCTTATATATTGATGATTTAAATCTTGTTGGCTTTTGAAAGGTTCATAAAAACTACAAAATATTTGAAGAATGAAAGTTTTTGAAAAAACAAAAGTTTATCTTAAAAGTATACAACATCAATTTATAATATTATCTAAAATAAAGACTTATTTAAGAACTTAGAATCCTTGCAATCCTTTTTTTTTAATGTTTCTCAAATGGTTTCTAAAAGTAAGTTAAAATAATGTCACTTTAGTAAAAAGCATGGATATTTTTTAAGCTTAAAACATAGAAAAGTTAGAACATGTTTGTTTACATTTTTTTTGTTATGAAAAAAGAGAATAACAGCTGATTTTGTGTAATGAAAAGCGAGAGAATACAAAAAATGTTGAATTTGGGCAAAATTCGAACCCCATCATTCTCCACATTTCGAGACCAAAACCCCCATGAGATCACGGACCTGTAAACCCCAGTACTTAATCGGATATGGAAACCCATATATATATATATATAATTATTTTTGGTACATTATTATTATATATAATATAGCCTTGCTTTAATATGGAAATGGTTGTAGTCTTAGGCTAACGAATCGGCGGCTTTTCATCCTCTTCCTTTCCACTTTTTTTTTAATATTGTATAATTAATAAAAAGTCGAGTTGGGGAATCAAAGACATGAAATAGTAATGACCCCCTTAGGCCATGATGTTTGGTAAAGCGGGCGAGGGGATTAGACTAATTTTGGGATAAAGATTAGTGAAGTCAGTGATTTGATGAATCTGGCCCGTTAGCGGGAGATGAATTGAGTGAAGAGTGAGCTATTTTGTCTTAGTTTTAACCCCCCTCCATCGATGGGTCTCGCTGTGGACTAAGCTGAGGGACAAAATATTTTATAGTTTTTATAAAAGTAATTAATGTAACTAAAATTTGAACAAAAAATTTATTAACTAATATATTATCGAATAACTAATACTAAATACATGAAATAAAAAAATGGCCAATATTATATATGATATAATATTATAAAATATAAATTTAACAATATATAAATATTTTCATACAAATAAAAATATTATGAATTTTTATAAATTATTTATTAAAAAACATTATAATAATAATAATTATTTATATTAAAAGTATAAAAATAAAATAATAAAAAATTATTTTTAAAATATAATCGGGGCGGAGCTTATTATTATTATTTTGGATACATGATTCATATTGCTTCATTCGGGCCCGTTTATACCCCGAAACAATTTATTTATTTTCAGTTCACTTTATTTTAAATGAACTTACTTTGAAATGCATTTCCTAAGCTTTCGAGATTTTATTAAATACCGTCCTGAATCAGACAACTTATTACCAGAAAATCGGAAAAATTTCGCTTGTCTCATAATTCGACGAAACTTTTATGGGTCACTAGGCTATTGAGACAAATTTAGCAGTAGCGTTCGTTTAAATTAAGTAAAGATCTAGAGAATTTCACGAACTACCTGCAGGCACTTTATGGCAATTTATTATTTTTATTAACATTTTGCCATTTTTGAAAATTTCTAATTTTTTGGGTTTAAATAACAATGCGAACAGTATCGGTTGAAAATAAACTGAAACCTATTAAAAACCAGTTAAATTAAAATTAAACTCGTACCATTAAGAATGAGGTGGGCGGGAATCCAAAAATAATGTTAGATCCCGAATTAATACACTCATTTACCTAATGTTAAAAAGCAAGCAAACATCTTGTCTTTATTCTGAAATACATTCTGATATTAAGCTCAAAAAAAATTATATTAAGCATTAAGTAAAAAAATAAACACCATCTTAGTCAGGTATGTGTACCAAGCGTAGATAAAGTCCATAATTTTTGTTTAGTATTACCCAGGCAAGACTGATATTAAATTTGTCACAGTCTAGTCGACCCGGATTAGTCCCAATCAGAGTACAAAATTAATCTGCAATCTGGCAATCTGCATTACCAAACATGGCCTTAAGTCCTAAAAGGCCAAATCAACATGGCATTGGGATCCACACGGTTGAACAAAGTTGTCCATGATTCTTTCTTTTTTTAATTTTTTTAAATAAAAATTACGGGATTTTGTTACATTTGTTTAGTGCACTTTGTGCATAATATTTTTCTTCTTTTAGTTTTTATTTGAGAGTTTATTTTATCACAAAATAAATCAATTCTAAATTAAGATTTTTTTTTTACTCATGTTTTATTAACTTTTGAAACACGTACTTACTATTGCAAGGTCTAGTTCAAGTGATAAAAAAAATGGAAAAGAATAAATTTTTTTATATTAAATCATTATAAGAATAAAGAACAAATACTAAGATTTAACTGTATCCGGAAAGTACTAGAAAGAAAATAATATTAAGAAAAATAATTTTTACGTTTTAGATTCTGTAATTTGAAAAATATAAAAAAGAAAAGAAAAATATAATCAACATTCTTTAAATTTTTACATATTTTTTAATTTTTTATTTATTATATAATCGAGAATAAACAAATAAAATGAGTTTGAATAAAATTGGAAAAATGAAAATTAATTTCTAAAACGGTGTTATCTATGTTTTTAAAAATTATTCTCAAGAACAGTTTAAAAAAATATAAACCAAGAATCACAAATTTTAAGGATTATGCCATCCTTTAAAGACCCGGGACATTGGAGTATAGTCTTGACAATAGATATCTTTGGTTACCATCTCAATTCCTGACGTTAGATGTATGTTTATAAACTAGGTTTAATGCTCTCTATATTTTAAGTTCGTGAGATGCTTTATGATGAATGATATGCAGCCTTTTTATTTTTCTCATAAAATGTACGGAAAGAGGGAGGTGGGAAGCGGCTCGATGTTTTACGAGAGAGGAATTTATAGCACAAGTGGTGACATCAGCACCATCCCCCATCCACCATACACCCGAGAAAAAAGAAGAGAAAATGGTTGTACAAAAGCTGTCTTAATTTAATCCACCGTGATGATGCAAACAAACTTCAATCACAAAGCTGAAACATCGGCTAGGGACGAATACCAAACAAAGCGATTTTAGTCTTTATATGAGAGAAACAATATAAATAAGTTTGAATAAATATATAGAATTAAAGTTATTAAGTTTGATTTATTTTACTTCACATTTTTTCTTTCCACTTTACAATGTCTAATTTCCTTTATTTTCTTTTCTTAGCATTTTGTGGGTTTCAAATGAAACCTTAAAAAAGGAAAATAAGAGAATAAAATAAATAATATTAAATATAAAATAAATTTTTATTTTATTAATTTTAACTATTAATTACATGTATTTTCTAATAATTTTATAACTTTTAAACTTTTATTTATTTTAATTATTTATAGATTGATATCAAGTCAGTAGATGCGGGACTTTGAACCACATTTATAAAAGAAAAAATCATGATGTTTCCTTCGCTTTCCTGACGGCATCACTATACTCGTGAGGGCGAATCTTTTGAAGTGGCTTGTCCCATTGATTACTTGCCCCCACCCCCACCCGTATGCCCTTCTTTACTACGCTAATGTAAGACTAGATAAATTGAATTTTGGAAAAATGAGTAAAATCGTAATTTAGATTCTGAGAATTGTAATTCAGTTAAAAATCCGAATTTATTCTAGATGAGATGACCCGAAATGGATTGGGTTGGGATTGTCTGCTTAATCCCCAAGCGACCATTAAAAATTCGTGGAATTCGAGATAGTCAGTTGACACGTTTGCGAGGCATCGCGTTTTGGGAGGCAGAGTAAAGCGATTTTTCGATGCGTGAAACTCACATATAACAAGTACTCGTGTGCGCCAAGTGGTATGAGTAAGAAATGATGAAATGGGCCAGAGATAGTGGCGAATGTCAGCGGAAAAGGGGATATAATGGTCGTTTAAGATTGTTTAAGTTGGATAATAAAATGAGTTCTGTAGTGTCATATATTTTGAGCAAAAGAAATGAAAACGTGAAAGAGGAAAAAGTCTTTGTAAGCTATGGATTTTTAAGTTCTAGTGAAAGTCTTAATTAAAATACGTCTTGTCCGGCCGTCGGCGATGCGAGACGAGAAGGAAGGCGTGCGCGGAGAGAGGCTTCGGCGTGGGTGCGGATTTAGGGAGTTTCCTCAAACTCCGAGAGGTAGGGGTTTCTCCCTACTTGGGTGTTATTCTTCGTTTAAGTACTATGTTAATGTTTCGGTTGGTTGAGACTTGAGCGGCGGATTTGTCGGTCCCGGGGCAGGACGAGGTGACTGTAAATTTTGAAGCCATCGTGCGATCGCGCGTGGCCGAGAAACGCAATTTAGTTTGGGCTGTTAGTTGTGCATTTATGTGTTAATCGTGCTTTGATGTGTTAATGCATGCTGATGTGTATGGCGGAATTGGCCAGAAATACGGGTTCACAAAGTGAACCGATAATTTGTGTTTTGATAGGAATAGTAACCTAGGGTTTTACTATTCCCGAAACAGTGATCACAAAATAATTTTTGTGAAAATATATGTTTGGTCGAGTGATTCAAGTGGAATTGCTCGTGTTTGATCATTAGCCCAAGTGAGCTAATTTTTGGTGTATAAAAATGTGAAATTTCATAACATGATTGTGTGATTTAAATTATGTGAATATATGCATGGTGATATATTTGCATGTGTTATATGAGTTATTGAAATGGCATCACAATGCATTTCATATGCAGCAGGAGCATCTAGAGATAGAGTGAGTCTGCGTGAGTAGTGAGAGAATAGTTTGGAGGTTAATACAAAATAATAATAATGATCGGAGGTAGTCCATACTAAAAATATCAATCGTCGAGACTGACCAGTTATTATACATGGGGTAGTCCGCATATAAAATATCAATGTTGGATGAGCTGATTGATATACATCGGAGGGTAGTCCACTAAATATAACATCGGAGACGATTCATTACTTAGATCGGAGGGTAGACCACAAATATAAACAAATAACTTTGTTTGAAACTAGTTTTCTCATACATGGGCACAGGCGGGTGTGAAGTCGAGTGAGGACTCGGGATATGAGTTGGCTTGATTAGACATTCAAGTAGGATCATGCATTTGCGAATGTGTTTGTGTTTAGACGTGCATATGCACTTGGTGAAGTAGCCATGGGTGATTCTGCGGCAGTAGCTCACCTGTCGGGGAACATATTTTCAGGTACGGGAGCGCGAGGAGACGGCGATCTAAATTTGGGACCCCAGAAGAAAAGCCGGATTGTGACTTGGGTTTGTGATGTATACATGTATTAGAATGTTAGAATTTTAATATGTGTTGTATAAGAGTAAAACATTTGAACTCTTAGAACTATTGGATATAGTTGGATTCATAGTTGGTATGTTTTATGGGTATTGTTTATGGGCCCAAGTGGCCGTTTTACTCATGTTGTGATTATATTAATTTGTTTGGGACGGGTTTCATACAGTGTTGTATCTGGGTGAGCTCGGGTACAAAGGAGACTACCTTGGAATTTCTGAGTGGCATTTGGTAACCCGACATCCACTTGTATTCCACGGGTTGACGGGTAGTCAACGGACCCCTGGGTTTGGGGCGTCATAGTTTGGTATCGAGCTTGGGTATGTCTGAATACCCAGGAGCTCGGGTTGGGTATCATCGTGGCTAGGTGGTTTGATGTGGAGTATAGGTATATGGAAACCTAGAGATTGAGGATTTGGGCTTAGGCCATAGTCGAGTAAGAACATCGCCACTAGGTGTGGTTCGATGTTGAGTTTCGCTATGAGATTACCTAGGAAATCACGAGACAAAACTAAGACAAGACATGCATGTGTTTGATGTGTTTTGTGTGATTTGATAATTATGTTGTGTGAAAAATATGCATAACATGAATGATGTGTGATCATGGTTGTGATTGTGTATGTGTGCTTAGTGATTAGCACTTAGTGTGTTAGAGAATTTATGGGAAACAAATTTTGGAGTTTCTGTTGTATGCTTGGAGCAACAGTAAAAATAATTTAATAAGTTGTTGGTTGACGAAAATGAAATCGAATTTTAATAAATTTGAGGTTGAACACTAGGGTTAGTGTTGTATAAGGAGGCTTTGAGGAAATTTTGGACCATTTTCTAGAATTAAATGAAAAAAAAATAAACAAAATAAATTTTAAGCAATTTATTTGGTTTATTGAGAAATGAAAAAAAAAATTTATATATGTGTATATAAGGTGGAGAAAAATTTTCTGATGTAAAATGCAGGAAAAGAAAGAAAGAAAATCATTTCATAAATTTATTTAGTTATGAGAGGAGAAAATAATTTTTCTAAGATTTTACAAGTAGTAAAATTGAAGAAAATTAGGATAACTCAGTGCTATAAATTTATTTAGTGTCCCAGAAAATGAAAAAAAAAATGATTTTTTAGTGATTTTCCAACTATTGGAAATAATTGGAATATATATATATATATATATATATAATAATGAAAAAAAATGTAGTCTTGGCTTAGTTTTTGTTTCTTGCCAATTATATTGTGAAAAAGAAAATTTTTGTATTGCAAGAAAGGCATTGTATTGTGATATAGTGGCCTTGGATGTGCAAGAGAGGTGGATTGTATTGCAAGACAAGGTTTGTATTGTAACTGGAATTTGGGTTTGGAAGGTGGCAGCGGAGGGTATGTGAAGGTGTTGTATTGCGATAGAGGCGGCCTGATTTCTTGAAGAAAGCGTGTCCTGACCACTTATTGTATTGTATTTGTTGGGGGTTGGCACAGGCCCGGTATTATGTATCCTGATGGGTGTATTGTGGCGAGGCGGGGAGCATGGGCGTGTGCATCTGATCCGCTGAGCCTGTTTCTGGGCGAGGCGTTGGGCGTCTTGGCCAGCGGTAAGCGCAGCGAGCGCAGCGCGGGTGCGCTCGAGCCTGTGGCGGCGCATAGCGCGGTAGCGACGGCGGTAGCCCAGCGGCCAGAAGCGGCGGCGGGCGTGCGGTAGCGAGTGCGAAGTCTGTAGCGGCCTATGCAGCGAGTAGCGCGGTGACGCCGCGGCTGGCGTGTTGAGCCAGCGGTGTCCTCGGTGCACCGCTGTTTTGACACGGTTTGACTCGATACTATTCTGAGACAATTTTGTACATTGTTCGTGAACGGTTCTTGAACCTTTGTTCATCCACAATTTTTCAATTTTTATTAAGTCAATCAAAATCAAAATAAGATTGAGACAAAATTTTGAAAAAATAAAATTTTCAAAATGAATTACAAAAATAAAATTTTTGATGATAAAAATGTTTAAATGCATAACATTACACCTTAAATGCAAGAATGATGCATATACAACGATTTGTATGAAGTGTCTCGGGACGGTGTTTATGCCTTGGAGATCCTGAACTGAATTTGAGCGTGCCATTGAACTGTGATGATGGCTAGACGAGAGGACGAGGACGTAGAGGGCGTCCACGGGGCACTAGTTAGGCACCACTGACATTTGACCGGCATGATATTTGATCAACAGGTGCTCTTCATTTGTCGGTGTTACAATTTGCTTCTCCTTACGGTGGCATAGCGGAGGTAGTCGAGTGCAATGCTTGCTCCAGGTTTAGATGCGTCGTCCCTCAGACATTCACGGGGAGGGCAGATGTTAGTAGACCGTTGGTTCGTGCGAATCGAGAAAGTGTTAGAGCTATGAAGAGGAGATTACCTCGCGCGACCGGATTAGACTAGGCTGCGTTCGGTAGAGGGTGAGAGCCCAGTATGGTGGAAATGGGCAAGGACCTCTAGAGACCTAGAGGTTATGACATAAGCCCGAGTTTCGGGAGATTTGTTCATGGGGAAGTACTTTCGAGAGGCGAGAGGCATGTAGAGAAGGCGCTCGGGGAGTTCTAGGCACGAAGGGCCGGGGCGATGATTGTGATGGGTTATGTGGCTAGATTCACGGAATTAGCCGATTTGCTGATGATTACGTAGCCACAGACATGGCCAAGGTTAGGAGATTAGAGAATGGACTGAAGTTGTCCATTCGGGTAAGGATTGTAGGACTTCGCCTACAAGATATGGATTCCATAGTTGGAGACGACCACAACCGCCATAGAGAAGAGTTCGATTTGAGATGTTGAGACCTTGAAGGAGCCTTTGTGCGTGAGTTCTCCTAGAAGTTAGGGGCGAGAATAAGGATGATATGTGAGGGTTGCGAGTTGAAGATCTCGGGAACTCGCTACAGTGAACTTTGAGGATCATGGACATGTCGAGTTCGATGTCATCTGGGGATGGATTGGTGGCGACTTCTGAGTCGTTGCTCGATTGTGAGCATAGGAGGTTCTGCGCCTACCGCGGGACCCGGTACTCGTGTTGTGTTTCGGGGGACAAGCATGACATTTTGCCCCTGGAACGATTATACGAGGTGCATGTGGGACGGTTAAGCGGGTTGGGTGCAAGCCACCACAGGGACCGAGGTGAGACAAGACTTGGATCCGCCTCGAGTAGTGTGCGAATTTGTGGATGTTTTCGGATGAGCTACGCAGGCGCCTCCACGGAGGGTAGTAGACTTGATTATCGAGTTCACCACTGGTACTTCACCATCTCTATGACCGCGCCCAGGATGGCACCGGTTGAGTTGCGGGAACTCGAGTCCGATTCTGAGGCTATTGGACAGGGGTTCATAAGGCCAGAACACTTCACCATGGGAGCTCAGGTTCTATTTACCAAGAAAGAATGAAGACCCTTTAGGCTGTGGGGTCCCCACCGCCCGTGACTCCTCGGGATGCCGGTGGGTCCACTCATAGGATCCTCATTCCCCAGGTTCCTTTCGCCTCCCGGAGTTCGAACCGATGTAGACCCTCGATTTTGTCCTAGCACTTGCATTTATCTCGGCTGGGTGTCCATACTCACCGGTGTTCTCCTGTCTTACCATTTAGGCCCTTTCAGGCTGGTCTTTCTCACCAGAGCCTCGGGTGAGGCTGCGTATATACGTTCCATTGGTGTGTATCGTATTTCGCGGTGTCATCGGAGTGTGGAGTTATTGACACCCATTCATAGGAGCAAGTGGCGCCCCCCAGGGTTCGGCTCGTCGGAGTTTATGGGTATGTCAAATTAAGACGCAGGCTTTATTTCGATCATATCTCCCTTGTCGAACTTCAGAATTGTTCACTGTTTGTTTTGTTGGATTCCTTGTTTGCCAGGAGGTGTTGATAAAATTTCATAATTTTTGTCCAGCCATTGACCTAATCGGTTTGGCCCCGGTTCATCGAGGCGATACGTATACAACCACTTTGTTTTTTTTTTTTTGGGTGATTTTGGTGAGCCTCCTCCTTGTTTGATCATATCTCCCTCATCCGGACTTGGAATGGTCGCCGTTTTTGTTGATCTTCTTATTATTCAGGAACATTCTATCAAAGTTTCATAATTTTTCCTCAACCGGATGGACTGGTTGGAAGCTGGTTCAACCGAGGTTAGTCGGGACTAGCTTAGTGTGAGCTGTTTTGTGTTTTTTGGAGCCCAAAATCGTATAGATTAGGGCCCATAAGCTTAATCGACCATGGGCAATATTGTGGGTCCATTTTGGGCCATGGATTGAGTTACATGCAGCCCACCATGAATCCATGTGGATGCCAGTGGTGAAACAAGCTGAAATCTTAAGATTCAGCTTGCATGGGAGAAATGAGGAGGGAGTGAATGGGAAAGCTATTCAGGAACTGATTGGGGCTCTTTCAAAGAAAGCTTGAAGGAGAAAAAAAATGAAGAGGCTTTGATTTCTGGAGGTGGGAATTAGCATAAAAGACATAGAGATCAGATTGGGAGGCTTCTTTTGGAGGCACTTAGGGCCTGGGACACACACGTTTGCTGGATTTTTTCGGGATGTATAGCTTGGTTTCTGTTCAGCGTCTTATGTGAGGAGGCCAGTGGACCCTTTCTCCCTCTATTCTTTAAAGATACCGTTTCTGATCAAATTTGAAGTTTCTCCTCAACCATTTGAGCCGGTTTCCACGATCCTCACGTGAAAGCCGGTTCAATTTCTGCTAGGCAGTTTGGCGTAGTTTTTGTTGTTTTGGTTGGTTCTCACTCATCGAGCTGAGAATCAATCACCAGTTTGTTTTGTTGTTAGATTCCTGAGTCTTTGGAAGGTTCTGGAAATTTTGAGAATCTCTCAACGATTTGGACTGGTTGAAAAGTAGATCATTCGGTTCATTCAGTTAGGTTTTGGAAAAGCGTTTGTGTAGTTTTGTTGTTTTAGTTGGTTCTCACTCATCCGAGCTGAGAATCAATCGCCGTTTGTTTTGTTAGATTTCTAACTCCTTTATAAAAGTTCTGGAAAATTTTGAGAGCCTCTCTCAACGATTTGGACTGGTTCGAAAACCAGATCATTCGGTTCATTCAGATTAGGTTTTCAGGAAAGGCAGTTTGTGTAGTTTTTGTTGTTTTGGTTGGTTCTCCTCATCCGAGCTGAGAATCAATCACCGTTGTTTTGTTAGATTCCTGAGTATTTTGCAGGAAGGTTTGCGGAAATTTTGAGTCTCTCTCAACGATTTGGACTGGATTCGAAAAACCAGATCATTCGGTTCATTCAGATTAGGTTTTCAGAAAGGCAGTTTGTGTAGTTTTTGTTGTTTTAGTTGGTTCTCACTCATCCGAGCTGAGAATCAATCGCCCGTTGTTTGTTGGATTTTTCTAACTCCTTTATAAAAAGTTCTGGAAAATTTTGAGAGCCTCTCTCCCAGCGATTTGGACTGGTTCGAAAAACGATCATTCGGTTCCATTCAGATTGAGTTTTTCCAGGAAAGGCGGTTTGTATAGTTTTTATTGTTTTGGTTGATTGCCAATGATCAGGCTGGGGATCGATAATCTGTTGTTGTTGGATCTTTGATCAACGTTACGGAGTTCGGGTTTTTGGTGAATCTTCTCGAAAGACGAGGGTTTGAGATCGTTGTTCGGGCGATCGGTCGGACCGAAGAGCACATGTTGTTCTGAGATTATCTTTCGTCATTTAGATCAATCTTTGTTGTTGTTCGTTCTGGATGACTGGGACTTGATGCGAAATCTGCTCTCGTGTTTGTTGTTAAAACCAGTGGGATCAGTTTATTAAGTGGAGGGTTTCAGGAAAGGCAGTTTGTGTAGTTTTTGTTGTTTTAGTTGGTTCTCACTCATCCGAGCTGAGAATCAATCGCCGTTTGTTTTGTTAGATTTCTAACTCCTTTATAAAAGTTCTGGAAAATTTTGAGAATCTCTCTCAACGATTTGGACTGGTTCGAAAACCAGATCATTCGGTTCATTCAGATTAGGTTTTCAGAAGGCAGTTTGTGTAGTTTTGTTGTTTTGGTTGGTTCTCACTCATCCACAGGCTGAGAATCAATCACCAGATTTGTTTCGTTGATTCCTGCTCCTTTAGGAAGGTTCTGACAGAGTGCGAGCCTATCTCAACCGGCTGAACTGGTTGATAAGCCAGATTAGCAGTTCATTAATTCAGTTTGCTGAAACAGTAGTTGGTCTTTGGCGCCGATTGTATCAGTTCTCAGTCATTAGATTGGTTTTCTACTTGGTTTGTTTTGGATTTATGAATTTTGAGGAATGTTCTGAAAAATTTTAGAGCCCTCTCTCAATCGTCTTAACTGGTTGAGAAACCAGATTAGCGATTCATTGAATTCAGTTTTGCTAGAATGTGGTAGTTCGGGTAGTTTGCTTTTCGTTTGTGTTGGTTCTTGGTCGTCGGTCGAATTGTACTCGTTTATATTTTAACCTGACTTTCTAAGGAAGGTTCTGAAATTTTAAATCTTTTCTCAATTATCTGGATTGATTAGTAAACCAAACCAGCCGGTTCATTAAGGTTAGGTTTTCCGGAGCGGCCCGGTTAGGTACTTTGCTTTGTTTGTATTTGGTTCTTGATAATTTGGTCGAATTGCACTCCGTTTATTTTATTAGATTCCTGAGTCTGTGAGGGATTTTCTGAAAAAGTTTCAGAATTTTTCTCAATCATTTTGACTTGTTGAAAACCGATTCAACCGGTTGTACAAGACAGCTCATGGGCAGCCTATTTCAGCATGTTTCAGTCTCGAATATATTATGGTGTGCTCTTAGTTGCCCTAAGAAACCTGTAGGCAGACTTTAGGGTCTGAGTTCAGTTTCGGTTTGAACAAAGTGGGTAGTGGGCAATGTGGGATTTGTAAGTGTGGTTTGATTTGTGGATTTTAAAGGGAATGTGTGTTAAAGTAAGCAAACCACTTACCTCCTTTCAGCCTGCTTCCTTTCTTTTGGTATGGGATCGATATTTGGTTTTAAATGCATGATGTATGATGTATTATTTGCCCTACCTATTCCTGCTATGCATGGCTAGGGATCGGAATTTTATGCTTAGGCATTGGTATTTGTATTCATATCATATTACATGGTGTTTGGATTTTAACATTTGTGATGCATTTGAGCTTTTGACTAGCCTCTTATGCGCTTGGCTAGGGACCACGAGGTATATGCTTTAATGCCCAGGTAATGAATTTCACATGGATGCTTTGTGTTTGAGTGCCATGCATACTTCTTATATTTGTTGGCTAACCTTTGATGTAGCGTGGCTAGGGGCTAGGAGTGCGCACCATTCTCGCTTTTGGTTGAGTGTTTTTAAAGCATGCTTGATACCAGATTAGGTTGGTCTGATCCTGGTTGTATGTTAGCCTATGAGACTATACGATTTTTGACCCATATACTCCCACATATCAATTCACTAGTAAGTAGGGTTCAGGGCTTGGGGGTGCCTCATATGAGGTACCTTCGATCGTGTCGATCCGGACCCCGAAATCTAGTTTTTCGCGAGACCGCTTTTTCCCATCTTGGAGTCATTGGGGTTTTTGTTCTTACTTGGTTTTCCTGTAAAAATAAAAATAAAAGTAGTAGCGACTCTAAAAGCAAAACCGTTCCTCCTTGGGGACCGGATTTTCACTTCGAAAAATCAACCCACATTTTCTTTTCACATTTTTTTCTTCCATTAAGCGAGTCGCGGCTCGTGGATCGGGTAGGGTACAAATTAGCGACTCAGATGTTCCGAATCCGAATCTCTTGGTTTCATAAAGGATCAACTTGAACTTGAGTTGTGTATATTGGGCATGGTTCATTGTAGATAGACTCTTAGGCTACACAAATGACCCGATGATCACTTACTCGGTTGGTATTTGGCGCACACTTATGGTTTTGTTTATTGCTTATGTTCACATGTTGGATTCAGTTGCTTGCCATGGTTGATTTGGTACTAGCTATATGTTTTGATTGGCATAGATGGTTGGTTGTATGTAGATTTTGTGATAGGCTTGCTCTTTGTGCATGATTGTTCTTTGCATAGTGCTCCTTCCTTGCATGGCCCCTTGCCTCTTGTGTTTGTGGGACACGTGTGTATCCCACTACTTGAATCCAGTCTTGGTCGATTATTCCTCGTTGATTGCTTATCGCGTTTAAGTCATTCATTATCTACGCCCGACCAATGGGGACAGATAAGGTCTAACATAAGGGCTATATGCGTGTATGGGAGCACTATGGAACGACGGATGTCCAGAGCGATGAAGACACAGCATAGCCCTGAGCTAGATTTCATGGATATGGCGTGGCGGTGTCATTGTGATTGTTGATTGATTATTGGTCGGGATCTCGGTTGCGTATCCGCGGCATGCGATGCGGTCGTAGCCTTTTAGGACGCGCTTTTCCCGCTTTGTTAGCGCAGGCGCCTTACCCCTAAGGTATTACCATGTCGAATCTGGCACCCTTACATGTGGGGCCACATATCGGATTAAATTTGTTGATGTCACATACTGTTCATTCCTTAGAGGATTTCATTGTGAGGTTGCATCTGGATTGATTTGCAGTTGATAGTCACGGTGACATGCCCCTTTCCTTTGTAGGATTGTTGACTAAGATCGACTGGTTTAGAGAGCTTGGATTCGGATCGGAGGTAGACTTGTTAGAGATTGAGATCCACAGTCAGTTAAGTAGGCATCGAATCCTTAGAGATATGGACCCTCGATGCGCTACGTCGACCGGTTAGGCACGAGATTCTGGAAATACCATGACATCTCTCGGGATGCTATAGTGGGGCCCAGGACGGAGGATTGATGGAGCATCGAGGCCCTGACCATTGCCAATTCGGGGAGCACCTTGCATGACTCTCACACACCTCCACCACCACCATCATGCGGACCTTTGTATGCAATGAACTATACAGTTCCACCTCACCACCCCGTATTATCACGGACCCCTTTGGCCACCATGAACTATACGATTCCACCTCCACCACACTTTGCGGATCGTCCATTTGTGGGTTTGAGACTTTTGTTCTACATGGTGGGGCCCTGAGACCACTCCACATTTGTTGTGGCCCTACTTGCAGAATTATTATTAACACTCGAGGCCGATATCGATAGGCTTGAGCGGAGGATCAGGTCTCTGCATGTTTTATGATGGGGTTATAGGTTGGGGCGGATCACGATGACCTTCCGGTGGCAGCGCGCAGTTGGAGTTCCGCATGCGGACGGTAGAGGTACCGCCGGGATAGGGTGCCGTATTCACTTGCGATTATCTGGCGGTATTTGTTATGCGGCGGGCATAGATGAATGAGCCGCGGATGGTCATGCTTTCCTGCGTACATTTGAGTGGTGCCATTTCGTTGGTTCTACATCATTAGACCCTTGAGGCGTAGGACATGGGTTGATTTGGGAAAGGAGTTTATCGAACGATATTCTTTTAATCGCGTAGTGGATGTATCCGGAGAGTTAGAGGCCCTCGAGACGGCGGATGAGTCGGTCTTCATTCATCTCCCGTTGGAGAAGATTGCCTGAATTATAGATAGACCCTCGAGCGCGATCGGATCGGCATGATTATCGCGTAATCTTGACCTCGCTTTCGTGAGCATCATGGGCTTCCACGAGGTCGGACTTTGGATCATTGGTTCGGGCCCTGCATGGCGTGAGAGGCATATCTGGGGATTATGGGCAGACTCTTCTCCTTCAGACTCAAAGGGGAAGAAGCCAGGGTCGGGACCCAGACCATCGGATGTTGGTGCCATTGGCATGGCCAGGACCTGGAGTCCCCACGTCACCCTCAGTTTCGAGGCGGGTTCGGATGCTCCTTACGGGTGATAGAGTGGTCGATCACGAGACCGGTTACTCCTTCGAGGGCGGTTGGACTACTTTTCTACATCAGCTACCCGCGGCGTTATATGCGAGGCACCTCAGAGGTAACATGATTACCGCCGTGATGTCAGAGCACCACCGCCGCGAGGCGACTAGGCGGTTTTACGACTCGGGATGCCTTTGGCCAGAGCATTTCGGAGATTGGTTGAAGGGGGACACGGTGTTCCGCTACCACAGACCACCACCGCGGCCTACCCCACCGGATTCGGGACTGATCTTGGCTGTGCCTATCATCGAGCGGTCGCGTCTGATCAAACTCATCTGACATTGAGGCATGCTATTCGAGGACGATTGATCCCGGTTGACTTAGGGCGTCTACTTGTGACTACGAGACCGTTACTCACTCTTGACACTGTGTACCTCCACCCAGTGTATTGATTGGTATTCGGAGATGAGATATTCATGATGGATGGGATGGAGGCTCCTCGGCGATCAGGTTGTATCTGGCTTCAGAAGTTTGAGTGTATACACCCGAGGTGTAGTCTCAGTCCATTTTAGATTGACCTCAGGATGATGTTCCCAGACCAGAGACGGCTTAATATCTCGGGTATACTTGCAACATGTTCCTCCCATGACACCTTTCATTACATTCCGGGGGTATGGGCGATTACATAAAGATGTTCGATTGTTACGAGGAGTGGAATGTATTTCGGCCCCCACACGGTGATAGACCTTTTTGTTGGCATTGATGATAGAGATGAGATTCATAGGGAAGATGATGAGATTTTGCGCCCGATTCTTCCGCTCGAACGCATTTCCATTTGGAGCTTATTGGCCTTATCCAACACACATAGAGACGCATTGATCAGAGCTCTCAGTCAGATTAGAGTTGATGTACCACCGGGTGATCAGCTTCGGCGGATAGAACTGTGCATAGTGTTTTCTGATGATGATTTTACCACGAGGATCGAGACCATGTTAGCCGCTGGTGTTCGCCGATGTTGCTTATTCGGTCGTAGAGTCTTGAAATCGATCTGTTGGACAACGGCTCATCATAACGTTGTCCAGTTCTTGCCATTGCTTTGGGATTTTCACCATCTGATTTTGGGCCATCCATACAGACTGTCAGAGCTTATGAGGGGACTTAGAGGACAGTTATGGGTACTCTCACTACACATGTCATGATTGGGTCGGTCGAGATACTCCATACTGCTTTTCGGAGTTTGAGCATTGGTCATCCTTTAACACCTTTTGGGTGCGCCCTTGGATTCATGAGGCGGGTGCTATACCATCTTAGCTTCATCGGAAGGTGAAGTTCGCCACGGGCGCATTATCCGCGATACGGTCGACCTGTGGATGTTACTACTTCCTACGAGCGATTACTACGAATAAGCCCGCAGTGAAACGATTTGCGCCCAGCGGGTTTGTTTTTTGATGAAGTCGGGTTGTCGGTTTAGAGGATGACGATAGAGAGACATGTTTTTATGTCTTTTGATCGGCCTGGCCCGACACTGGTGCTTAACATGATGAGGCGTATGTCTTCTTTTTAGTTTGGGATTTAGATTAGCCGCCGGCGGGGCCGCGCGAGTTTACTATTACAGTTGATCATGACATATCTTATGGGTTGGGTTACATCCCAACAGCGGATGCCACGACACATGGCCGCTGCGTGAGAGAGTGAGAGCTTCATAATACGGCATTCATTGTTATCCTTCGCGCGTACACTTTTCAGTTGGCTGACTATTTTATCAAAGAATCGAGTATGTACCCCACCACGAGAGGAGTTGACCATGTTTCAAAGATGGGTGAGATTCGAGGGCATTGACATGCCCGGACAGATTTGTTTGGATTACGAGACCGCCCCGAAGCCACTCGAGGTTGTGAGTTGCACCCGTCAGGATAGAGGCAGTGTTTTTCCATGTGCTCACGAGAATCACGACTATGATCTACCTATGGTTGGGGATGAGCGATGGGCGACTCTTCCCTGATACTTACATGGGCGAGATGGACATGATCGGCCTTGGCGTTCCGGTGTCTGACCGCGAGAATCCATTTGCTTTGACATGTTTGGAATTTCTATGATTGATTCACGATCTTTGTGACACTTTATGGCGGCAGCGGCGCGATGGACATGATGACGCGGCGCGTGCGGATGTTTCCCCACGGACCTCGATTCTCTTTTGATGTGTTTGGGACTTTTAGCGGGTTCAATGGTGATGGACTTGTTTCTCGCGATATTGCTCATGATACTATTTACGATTGAGGAGCGTCGGGCTCTGTGGACCTCTCTTTCTTTTGGCCTTTATGTCGGGTTTGTCACCAGCTTTGATGACATTTACGATGGTAATAATGACATGAGTATTTTAAGTATTTTAGCGATAATCACCGGCATTTTCCTTTGATTGCACCACCAGCACCTATAGCACATGTATACGATGTTGATGATGTGAGAGACCACGAGATGACCGCCTGGTGGTAGTCGGGGATCTAATTGATATAGGGCGGGAAAGTTACACACCCATTTACGGTAGCCTGAGTTGATAGATTTTTGGTGTACCAGATCAGCCCAGGGAGATTAGGATTGGCACTTCCCTATCTCATGATGAGAGAAGTAGATTGATTGACCTACTCGAGGTCATACCCGGGCATGTTCTGCATGGTCTTATAGGGACATGCCAGGCCTTGACCCACTATGATTCAGCATCACACCGCCCCCGTTACGCCCCACGTACTAATTGATTAAGCGAAGTGAGATGGGTTTGCGGGTTAAGAGGAGATTCAAAAGAAGCAACTTAGTGTTGGCTTCTGGCAGGTAGTTGGTATCTGGAGTGGTTGGTAGTATCGTCCACATTCCCGGATGTGAGGTTAGGTTGTGTGTTGACTTTCGAGATTTGAATAAGGCCAGCCCTAAGGATGATTTTCCCCTCCCACACATTGATATGTTAGTTGACAGCACTGCAGGGCACCCTATGTTGTCCTTCATGGATGGGTTTTCTGGGTATAATCAGATTTTAATGGCTCCAGAGGATATGGAAAAGACTTCTTTCATCACAGAGTGGGGTACTTACTGCTATCGGGTCATGCCATTTGGTTAAAAATCACGAGGGGCCACCTATCAGGCGCGCACTTTATTCCATGACATGATGCATAGAGATGTTGGGGTATGCGTGGATGACATGATGAGTGAAGTCCCGAGGCGAGGCGGATCACTTGCGACCTTACGAGAGATTCTTTGGGAGGGGATCGAGACCGAGTTCGATTGAGTTGAATCCAAGAGTGCACTTTTGGGGTAACCACGGAAATTGTTGGGTCACATTGTTGAGTGGCGCGGTATGAGGTTGATCGAGAGAGATCAGGCTATGCCCGACATGCCGGCTCAGGGGCGAGGAAAGAGATCGGGAGGCTTTTTGGGCGGACTCTGATACATCGGTCGTTTCATTGCTAGACTAACGGGACATATCACGAGCCTTATCTTTCGTCTTCGAGGAAGAACCCCGATATCACGGTTTTGGAATGACGATTGCCGGTGTGCTTTTGAGAAGATTAAGGAGTGTTTACTTTCTCACGGTTTAGTGCCTCTACAGGAATGGCCCACAGCTACTATAATTTGTGGAGTGTCGGTTATGGCTTTGGGATGCATATTGGCTCGGCCTCGATGATTCGGGGAAAGGAGCGAGCCATTTATTATCTGAGTAAGAGGATCTTTGGAATATGAGTGTAAATACATTATGATTGAGTGCCTGTTTAGCGTTGGTTTGGGTTACCCGGGAGACTTAGGCACTATGTGACCAGTATTCCATCTTGTTAGTCTCTCGAATTTAAGATCCATTGAGATATTTGTTCGGCCCGACCTGTTATTGGTAGGCTCATGAGATGGTTGGTTCTATTGACAGGATTTGATATTCAATATATGACCGCAATCGGTAAAGGGAAGCATTGTTGCGAATCATTTGGCTGGCTTTGCGGTGTCCAGATGACAGACCATTGACGATGATTTCCTTGATGAGCAATTTGTTTCAATGACCAGCATTACAGGATGGCAGTTGTACTTTGATGGTGCCGCCAATCAGTCGGGGTTTGGTATTGGTATCTTATTGATATCACCATAGGGTGATCACATTCCCAGATCAGTTCGATTAATTATTTTACGGTCATCCGCACGGAGTTTGGCGAATAATATGGTTGAGTATAAGGGGCTTGCATTACGGGCTAGAGACCGCGCTGGATCTTGGTATTAGACAGTTGGAGATCCATGGGGATTCCAAGCAGTTATCGAGCGGAGCCCGAGGTATACGGAGGGACTCGTGATGGTGGGGCCTACCATGCCACTTTAGACCCCTCTTGGTTTGCTTCAGATTTGAAGAGTTGAGATATACCATTCCATCTGCCTAAGGGAAGAATGGGTTTGATGCGTTGGCCACGCCACGGCCGTGGTTGAGATTCCTGCGGGAGTGATAGTGCGACCACTACTGATTGAGACAGGTCGCCGCTTATTGCTGTTTGATTGGAATATTGAGAATCGGGGATGAGCTACCATGGTATCATGATATTTATCCAGTTTAAATCATGTGGCGGTCGTCTGAGACAGCTACATCGAGGATATGAGCATTGAGAGTTGGCCCCCAGGTGCATTCTTTATTAGGATGCCCTTTATAGGAGATCACGATGCTTTGTTATTATTATGTGCGGACCGTGCCTGCAAAATCAAGTAATGAGAGAGGTTCATGCCGAGATGTAGCCCTTTGCATGGGAGGCCACATGTACTAGTGGCAATGAATTATGAGAGCTGGTTACTTTGGTTGACTAGCGCAGACGAGATTGTTGCCCGGTTTGTGTACGAGAATCTGTCCGAGTGTCAGATGCACGGAGACTTGATACACGTGCCACCTTGAGTTGCATGCAACATCCCTTGGCGTTTGGTATGGGGTATTGATATTGCGTGGGAAGAAGATCTCACCCAAGTCTTCCGATGGGCATGAGTACATCCTGGTGGCTATTGATTATTTCACTAAGTGGGTGGAAGCTACTTCTTATCTTTGGATTGTGTGACGAGGAAGTGGCAAATTCCACGTCGATCACTTTGACTCTTGTCTATCGATAGCGGGGTCCTCGTGAGTTGATCTCGGATAGAGCGCATTTCGGAGGCGAATGGAATCATTGGTTCAAAGTATGGTATTGACATGTCATCGATCCATACGCATATAGGCCACGAGACTAATGGGCGAGTTGAGGCCGCCAATTTGAGAAAGATGGTTGAGACTTCCAAGGATTGGTTATAGCCCCTTTCGTATCAGGCTACCGTACATCTTTTCGTACTTCTACCGGGTCTGCACCTTATTCTTTTGCAGTATATGGCATGGAGGCATAATTGCTAAAATTGAGATGGGGTCCTTAAGAGTAGCATTAGAGCATCGATATTTGAGACCGAGCGGGTCATCCCGTGGAATGATCATGATGTTCGCCTAAATTTGGACCACATGTGTGAAGCATGGATTTTGATGCGCGCATCGATAATTTGACCGTGGGCATAACCCTTTCTTTTCACCCTTACCATTTGTGCGATTGTCCATGTGGCATACCCTTTATTTCCATCTGTTAAAGTTCTTGGTTTCGCTTATCATTTGTGGCATTTTCTATTACCATATCGGGGGCATCCCCCTCACTGCGATCAGGTTTGATTTCCGTTTATTCGAAGTCATTTGTTGGTAGACCCTGGATGTCATACTAGGGCCTACCACTTTTCCCCCGAGTTTAGTTTTACTTTGTTTTAGCTTGTTTCGTGCCCTCTAGCATCTCACCTCGGATTCCTACCACCACTGCAGAGCTCGCCGTATTTCGCTTCCTAGACTCGCCCGTGGATCCCATTTCTGCACTCGCCTGCATCCTACCTTCCCGAACTCGCCTTATCTCTACCATTTTCGTACTCGCCAGATCCCACCTTTCTCTCTGTACTCGGCCCGGGATCCTACCATTTTCCCTCGGGTACTCGCCATATCCCACCTTTCCAGATTGGCTTCAGATCCTGCACATTTCGTACCGCCTGTATCCTTACATTTCCGTACGCCCAGATCCCACATTCCTGTGATCGCCCGATTTCTACCTTCCAGATCGCCCGATTTATCTTCCCAGATTTCCCTGATCTCACACTGCACTCGCCCAGATCCCACTACTAGACTACCCGGATCCTACCATTTTCTGGTACTCGCCCAGATCCGACCTTCCCGGAACTCGCCCGGATCCTACCATTTTCGGTACTCGCCCGGATCCTACCTTTCTGGTACTCGCCCAGATCCCACCTTCCCGGAACTCGCCCCGATCTCAACATTTTCAGATTTCGCCTTGATTTTCGCTTCCACTCGCCCGGATCCCACATTTCACTCGCCAGATCCCTGATTCTGCACCTCACCCAGATTCCACACCCAGACTGGCCCGGATTTCACATCCAAGACTCGCCCTGATCTCACATTTCTCTGCACTCGCCCAACCCATCATTTCCGATACTTCCCCGATTTCACTCATTCCAGATCGCCCGGATCCCCGCTCTTTCTGCACTCGCCCCACCTCACATTTCGGTACTCGCCCCGCATCCCATCATTTCCACGGCCTCGATTTCTACCTTCCCAGATTCATCGATTTTCGCTTTCTTCCAAGGATTCCCCACCTGATCCTGACATCGGCACTCCCGATCCTACCATTTCCGACACTCGCCGATCCTACCTTTCCGCATCCACCTCGATTTACCCCAGGATTATCCCCGATCCTCATCTTCCTAGCATAGCCTCCGGATGTCATTATCTTTTCTAAGATTATGTCCGTGACTCACCCATCTTCCTGCATCGACTTGTTTTCTTAAGTCCTTCCAATCTAGCGACTGTCTGCTATCCTTCACGCCAGGTAAGAGGACAAAATTGTTGGTCATCTGTAGGTTCTTCACTAGAGTTCATTTCACTTTTGCATCGCTTGCACTTTGCACCCACGACTCACTCGTTCATTCACTCTACTGAAGAGGGGCATATTTGTAGACCCTCAATTTTGTCCCTAAGCACTTGCATTTATCCGGTGTCATACTCACCCATTGTTCCTCTTATATACCCACGAGTGCCCTTCTTTAGGCTCCCATGCTCTTTCTCCTCGAGCCTGGGCTCAGATATAGTCCATTGAGTGTATGGCTTCACTTCGAGTGTCATCGAGTAAGTCAGCTATTGGCATCGTAATTACAGAAGGCGGTCACTCAAGGGTTCAGCCTAATCTGAGTTTATGGAGGCGTCACCCGTATAATTGACTGCTTCGATCATATCTCTCATCAACTCAGAATTGTTCATCGCTTGTCTTGTTGGATTCCTGTTTGCCATATGTATTTGATAAAATTTCTCTATAATTTTTGTCAACCATTTTTGACTAATTGGTTTGATCGGTTCATCGTATACGTATACAAATAATCAAGTTCGGGGTGATTTTCGTGAGCACTCCTCCTTTTGTTTCATCATATCTCCCCATCCGGACATGAATGGTGCCGTTTTTTTTTTTTGATCTTCTTATTATTCAGGGAACATTCTATCGGGTTTCATAATTTTCCTCAACTGGATGGGACTGTTGAAGCTGGGTTCAACCGTTAGTTTGACTAGCTTGTGTGGAGCACGCTTTTGTGTTTTCGGAGCCCAAATCGTATATGGGTCGGGCCCATAAGCTCGGCTCGACCATGGGCAATATTGTGGGTCCATTTGGCCATGGATTGAGTTATATTGCCCACCATGAATCCATGGATATTAGGAGTACAAGCTCGAAATCTTAAAAAGATTCAAATTGCATGGGAAATGAGGAGGGAGTGAATGGGAAGCTATTTCCCGAGACTATCGGGGCTCTTTCCAAAGCTTGAAGGAGAAAAATGAAGAGGCTTTATTTCTGATGTGGACTAAGAAAGATTATAGAGATCAAATTGAGGAAACTCTGAGGGGCACACTCCTGCCTTACACACGTTTGCCGGATTTTTCTCCGGATGTATAGCTGGGTTTCTGTTCAGCGCTCTTATGTGAGGAGGTAAGAAATGGACCCTCTTTCTCCACTCTATTCTTTAAGATACGCTCTGATCAAATTTGAAGTTTCTCTCAACGATTTGAGCCGGTTTTCACGATCATAATGCGGAAAGCTTGCTTCACGCTTTCAAGTAGGCAGTTTGTGTAGTTTTTGTTGTTTTGGTTGGTTCTCACTCATCCGAGCTGAGAATCAATCACCGTTTTTTTTGTTAGATTCCTGAGTCTTTTAGGAAGGTTCTGGAAATTTTTGAGAATCTCTCTCAACGATTTGGACTGGTTCGAAAACCAGATCATTCGTTCATTCCAGATTAGGTTTTCAGGAAAGGCAGTTTGTGTAGTTTTTGTTGTTTTAGTTGGTTCTCACTATCCGAGCTAGAATCAATCACCTGCTTGTTTTGTTAGATTCCTGAGTCTTTTAGGAAGGTTCTGGAAATTCTTTGAGAATCTCTCTCAACGTTTTGACTGGTTCGAAACCAGATCATTCGTTCATTCAGATTAGGCTTTCAGAAAGGTAGTTTGTAGTTTTTGTTGTTTTGCTGGTTCATCATCCGAGCTGAGAATCAATCACCGTTTGTTTTGTTAGATTCCTGAGTCTTTAGGAAGGTTCTGGAAATTTTGAGAATCTCTCTCAACGTTTTGGACTGGTTCGAAAACCAGATCATTCGGTTCATTCAGATTAAGTTTTCAGGAAAGGCAGTTTGTGTAGTTTTTGTTGTTTTGGTTAGTTCTCACTCATCCGAGCTGAGAATCAATCACCGTTTGTTTTGTTAGATTCCTGAGTCTTTAGAAGGTTCTGAAAATTTTGAGAAATTCTCTGAATTGTTTGGAATTTCTGTTACCATCATTCGGTTCATTCAGATTAGCTTCAGGAAAGGCAGTTTGTGTAGTTTTTGTTGTTTTGCTGGTTCTCACTATCCGAGCTGGAGAATCAATCACCGCTTTTGTTTTGCTTAGATTCCTGAGTCTTTTAGGAAGGTTCTGAATTTTTGAGAATCTCTTCAACGATTTGGGACTGGTTCAAAACCAGATCATTCGGTTCATTCCAGATTATTAGGTTTTCAGGAAAGGCAGTTTGTGTAGTTTTGTTGTTTTAGTTGGTTCTCACTCATCCGAGCTGAGAATCAATCGCTGCTTATTTTGTTAGATTTATAACTACTTTATAAAAGTTCGGGAAAATTGAGCCTTTCAATTGATTGATCAGTTCCAAACCAGAGACTATTCGTTCATTCAGATTAGGTTTCGCGGAAAGGCAGTTTGTGTAGTTTTTGTTGTTTTGGTTGGCTTCACCATCCGAGCTGAGAATCAATCACCGTTTGTTTTTTTAGATTCCGAACCTTTAGGAAGCCTGACAAATTTTGAGAGAGTTATCTCAACCGCTGAATCGGTTGATAAACCAGATTAGCCGGTTCACTGAATTCAGTTTGCTGAAACAGTAGTTTGGGTCTTTGGCGCCGTTTGGTCAGTTCTCAGTCATTCGGAGTTGGTTTTCTACTTGGTTTGTTTTCGGATTTATGAATTTTGAGGAATTAGTCTGAAAATTTTTAGAGTTCTTAATCGTCTTAACTGGTTGAGAAACCAGATTAGCCGATTCATTGAATCTAGCTTGCTGAATGGTAGTTCGGGTAGTTTGCTCGCTTGTGTTAAATTCTGGTCATTCGAGTCGGAATTGTACTCCGGTTTATCTTTTTTGGATTCCTAATTTCTAAGGAAGGTTCTGAAATTTTTAAATCTTTTCTCAATTATCTTGGATTACTAGTAAAACCAAACCAGCCGTTCATTGGGTTAGGTTTTCCGGAAATTGTGCTACTTAGGTACTTTGCTTTGTTTGTATTGGCTCTGGTCATTCGAGCTCTGAATTGCACTCCGCTTTATTTTATTGTATCTCTGAGTCTGTGTGAGGGATTTTCTGAAAAGTTTCAGAATTTTTCTCTCAATCATTTTGACTTGTTGAAAACCGATTCAACCGTTGTGCAAGATGTACTCAAGGGCAGCCCCCTATTTAAGCATGTTTCGCCGAATATATTATGTGCTCTAGTTGTCACAAACCGTGAGGGCGCACTTTTAGGTCTAAGTTCGCTCGGTTTGAAACAAAGTGTAGGGCAATGTGGACGGTAAGTGTGGTTTGGATTTTAGATTTTAAAGGGAATGTGTGTTAAAGTAAGCAAACCACTTACCTCCTTTCACTCGCTTCCTTTCTGCAGTGGGATCCAATATTTGGTTTTAAATGCATGATGTGGCAAGATGTATTATTTGCCCTACCTATTCCTGCTATGCATGGCTAGGATCTCGGTACATGCTTAGGCACAGTATTTATTCATATGCGTACATGGTGTTTGATTTTTAACATTTGTGGATGCATTTGAGCTTTGACCACTCTTATGCGCCGCTAGTGGACCACACAGGTATGTGCTTTGAATGTCGGTACGAATTTCATATGGATGCTTTCAGTTTGAGTGCCATGCATAAGCTTGCTATGTTTGTTGGCTAACCTTGATAGCGGCTGTGTTAGGACCCGAGGTACGCACATTCTCGCTAATGAGTGTTTTTTGGGGCATGCTTGATACCAATTAGGTTTGTCTCAGTCTAGCTTGTATATTTAGCCTATGAGACTATCCGATTTTTGACCCATGCTCCCACACATACCCAATTCAGCCAGTAGAGATCTGAGTTCCGGCTGAGGGTGCCACCCCCATACTTTCAGGTACCTTCCCGACAGGGGTAATCCGATCCCTAATCTTAAATCTAGTTTTCAAGTGGTAATTCGCTTTTTTCCATAATCGGAGCCACAGCTCTTTGTTCTTACTTGGTTTTCTCCCCACTTAAAAATAAAATAAAAGTAAGTATACTTTAAAGCAAACGTTCCTCCTTGGGGACTCGATTTTCCAAACTCGAAAATCAACCCACATTTTCTTTTCACATTTTTTTTTCTTCCATTTAAAAGCTTAGTCGCGCCGGCCGTGGATCTGTGGTTCACTAGACTTGGGGGAGCCTTAGTTCACGGGAAGCATTCGGTACCAACCGAGCTAGTAGCCACTTGGTACCAGATGCTTCCCATCGACCAAAGGACCTAGGTCCTAGGTTCGACCCTCCGGGGAGGCGAAAGGAATTGAAATGAACGGCGATATCCTATGAGCGTAATTCCACTCAAGGGTACCCGAGGAGTCACGAAGGGTAAAATCTTACAATAAAAGGCGCCTTTATTGTGGAGACCCAAACCCCTGGGGTCCCACCAAAGGTGACTGTTCGCTGTGTCCCAACTGGCCTTCGCCCGGAGAGCTCGAACCCACAGCGCAGTGGACTCTTATAGCAAACGGGGAGCACTCACCACTAACTCCAGCTGTTGTAACACTCTAAAAAAATACTCCAGCGCTTTTGGACTTGTGTAGGTATTAAAAGCTAAATATGAATTTAAAAAAAAAAAACGAGAACCTAAGTTATATCCTAAGCAAGGGTAAAAGTGAACTTATCCAATTAGATATATATGACATAAGAAGAATAGATTGGATGCCAAAGTATAATATGAGAATAAGGATAAATTAGTAATTGAGCAAAGGAGATATGAAAAAAAAAATGTAGAGATGGGCCATAGTAGAAATTAAATAAGTTGAATTGCATTATTTAAAGAAGATGGTAGGCCAAAATGGAAATAACCAAAGTTGACTTGTAATATTAAAGAGAAGGAGGACCAATTGGAAATTAAGGGAAACATGTGAGTATAAAAGTTCATGAGACAAACCAAAACATTGTCTCATTTTGTGGCAAAACCGTGGAGAGAGAGGAGTGAAGCAAGGAAGAGAGAGAGGTGAAGAAGAGGAGAAAAATAAGAAGAAATAATAAGAAGAAGGAGAAGGAGGATGCGGCCAAAACAAGGTATGAAACTTTCATTTTGGGTTTTTGGTATGAATCTCTGAGAATTGATAAGTCTTCGTCTAGTGGTTTTGGAAGAGATCACCTAAACCCTAGATGTTTGTTGGGATTATGAGAGTTTTCCCAATTGGTGTAAAGTAAGCATGGAATCATCAAAAGCATGTGGTTTTAATAGAATTGTGACCTAGTTGAGTTCTCGGATTTCCACCTAAGGTTTTGAGGTTTGGAAGTCTAGCAAACACTCATTTCAATTGTTGTGGAGTTGTTTTTATTAATTAATAATTTTGAGGTATGAATATAAAGAAGGATGTTAATTGGTAGTAAAAAGTGCGTAAAAGAAGCAAACTGAAAAAATTCAAGGGGTCGTTTCTACAGAAATACTGCTTTCCTATTTCGACTAGTTTTTGTATTTTGATAATAACTTTCTCATTTCTTATCCGATTTGAGTTATTCAAGTGGGCTAATTAAACTAGACTTCAAGGAGAACCAAACATAGAAATAGGTATCACAAATTTGATTATAAGCGCCTCTAAAAATTCACTCAAAGTAGGACCATATGTAAGCCAACGCTTGTTCTCAGATAGAAATGCCTGCTTTCTCTGCTTTCGACTGGCTATGAGTTTTGACCAGGCACCTCGGCTCATTTCTGATCCATTTGAGTGATTCAAGTTGCCAGTTTGTATGACTTTAAGGAAAATCATACATATAGAAATATGAATCGTCAAATTCTGATCATAAGGGTCTAAAATTTATCAAAGAGGGCCACGTGTACCCACCTGTCGTTCGGGCCTGAATATAGATTAGCCCGATTGTTTCGGGATCAACGTGAGTTTCGCAGTTCGATTTGGGTGATTCCAATTTGAGAAGAACCTTAGCACCTTAACTTTTTTAAAAATAGATAAAGAGATAATGTCAAATATGAAGTTAAGACCCTGAAAAAATAAAACAAAATATCCTTAGTAATCGGTAAATGGACTAGTTGAGATGAAAATGCCATAACTTTAGTTGGGATGATCCAATTGGAATGATTCCAATTTCTAAGTAAAGTAGATTCATAGAGGAACAAGAAAAGGATTTGAATTGATGGCATTAAGGAATACCAAAGAAAAGGTAATTTGGTCTTCCTTGATTATGATTTTGTTAAGTATGGTTAAATGATTTAAGTAAATGTGATGTGGTCAGTGAAATGAATGTGTATGATGGATTAAATGAAGTTATGGTTAATGTTATTGTGGTTTTTCTTGAAAAAGGTGAAATGACTATCGACGGGAAACGGAATTACGAAGCAAGCAAGATCGAGCTGTGTGAACTCGTGAGTGTAAAATGATGTTTTGCAAATTGAGTTTTAAAAGTGAATGATTTTGATAGCAAAATGAAAAGTTTAATGTAAATGTTTATATTGCCTAAATGAAAAGTTTTGATGTAAATGAAAATTTAATGGACATGTTTATCTTGCATCAATATATATATATATATATATATATATATATATATATATATTTATATTAAATTATATAGTATGCATATGTTAAGGCATTATGAAAGTTTAAAATGTAAAGAATGCATATGTGTATATTTGCATATATATAAGGAGTTTTCATGATAAAGTAAAGGATTTAAATGGATTTATAAATGGCTTGATAAATGTTTTAACGACGGTTACCCTAACTCCCATACACTGCATGGATCGGAGACATCGTCAGAGTAGATCTTAAGCGTGTAAGGGATTTAGAGGGTAAAGAGTAGGTTACTAACCGAGGGAGGGAATTAGGGTGTCTAGAGTAATATCCTTACACGTGATAAGGTGCTATGACTAAACCCTATGCAAAGCGCAAAGGTGAGTTCCTCCGCAACGTAGTTGGTTATGATCGTGAATATGACTGTCCCTCATCACGCATCTCTAAATTGTCTTGGTGTTTATTTCCCTGGGTTCCATCAGAAAGAAAGAAAGAAATAAAGAAAGAAAGTTTAAGGCATAAATGGATTTTAATTGTATAAGTATGTATTATAAGGAAAGAAATAAAGTTTAAGGTATAAATGTTTAAAGCATAAATTGATTTTAATTGTATAAGTATGTATTACTTGATATAGTACCGAAAATGTTATCTTAAGGCATAAATGAATTTTTTTTAAATGTATAAGTATGTATTACTTTGATATATACTGGAAATGTTATCTTAAAATGTACACTCACCTGTCTTTAGGGGCTCATTCTTTCTCAGATGTTTAAAAAACATTTTCAGGACCCGAGATAGGTGGGCGGTGCAGAGCGTCCCCTGGCAAAGGAGTCGAGCCATCAAGGACACTGTGATTTCCGCTGTATATATAATTTTCCATAATTGTATATGTTGAATATTTTGTTATGGATATGTATATGTATAAAGCTGAAAAGGAACTACGCGACTTGATCCTCGTGCGGATCTAGGTATGTAGGCGGCTCATAAGTCCCAGCCAAGCCCAATCTTTGATAAAACAAATGCATGGATTTGAAGAAGTTTCCAAATGTTTTGAGGATTGAAATGAATTAAATGTATATATATGTATATATTGTGTTTGATCGTCAGGACGAGAGTCCTAAAACTAGTTGAGAAGGAGGATGAAAAGACTTTGAAGTGTTTTAAACGTTTTGTGTTTTGCAATCAAAGTCCCAGAAACAGAGTGGAAACTCTTGCCAATTTTTCTCAAAAACTAAGCGTTTGAAAAGAAAAGAAAAGAAAATTTTTTTACCATTGGCTCGCATTATTTTCAAGATATGTTAAGGATTGTAAAGGGCCCGGCCTCCAATGGATTTTAGACGGACCATGAAGGAAAGTTTCTATATCCATTGGAGTGCGAGTCCCTCCCGTCATGAGGTTAATCCGGCTCTAGATCCTTCAACGTGGCATCGCAGGGGGCACCGCTTTGAAAATGTTATAAAGATTTAAAATTTTATGTTCATATGATTGTTTTAATGTTTCATTTTAAAATTGCATAAATTATTTATGTGATTTAAAATCATATATGCATTACACACATATGAAATTTCTTTGAGTTCACGTAAAATGCCGTCGAGGCCGACCCGCCTGTGAGAGCTCCCCGAGGCATTAGTACCACCAAATTCGAAAATACCGAGGTCGATTTATAGGAAATAATACCTAGATCTTTGAGCCTGGCAAGGCCTTAGCAAAAAAGGAGTCTTGGACTTTACCAAAGATTACATTTGAGGATAGGAGAATAGTGTGAGTGAAAAGACTACAAAAGTTGGAAAAGAAATTGTAGGCATGTAGAAGAGTCCCACTCATCATCAACACCTGTGGAGGAATATTAATGTAATGTAAATCACCATTCAAATGGGGAGTCTATTCACTGAATGAAAACTGCTACTACTCAACATGGAAATGATAATGTTCCTAATGTGGGTTCAAATTGTGGATGAGCAAATTAGGAGGATAATGGAGATCTATATTTCGAGGAATCAAGGTCAAGATGATTGTTGAAAAAAGGCTTGAAGAAGACGATTCTAATGATAGATTAACATATAAAAATGCATTAGATCTTATACATAATCTTGCACAATCAATCGTAGGATATAAGTCCTGACTCAAGAAATGCCACAAGTCATGTATCAAGAGAAGAGTCAATATCATGAAAAGTTGAATCCAATGATAAAAAGATAAATGGAAACCAAAAAGTCCATATCATGGCTTGGAAGAGGTTTGCCGTAGGTTTCAGTCCGCAGATTGACCAGAGCGCCGACAAATTTCACATACGCACTACCAGAGGCCGCAGCTAGGGATGAGGAGGAGCATGGGTTTGAAATCCCGCGCTTATAGCCAAGGACAAACAGAGTTTGGTCAACGTTCGTGGGATGTTCCAAAGAAGCAATTGTGGTTTATGGATTATTTATCTAAACCCCAATTGAGTTATACTAAGGCTTTAGCTATTAAATTGAGCATGATCTTAGTTGATTTCATAAGAAATTGAAAAGAAAGAATGAGATTATAAGGATTGTCAATTTGAAATAACCTTGATGTTAATGGGAAGTGATGTTGTTTTGATTGCCTGAATTGATTTAATGACATTACTTGAAATGTCAAGGAAATTAATGAATTAAAAGTTGAAGAGAAATGACAGAGGTTGTGGGCCAAGAAAGGGCTTAATTGAAATGCATTGGTTTGATTTAATAAGTAAAATCAAATGACATCGATGAATTATCAACATAAATTGCTATGAAAATGGAAGAAATTAAGAAATAATTATGAAATGTGATATGTAGGATTTGACCACATTAGGAGAAGTATGGAAAGTTGAGTTTCCATTGGATTTTAACTAAATAATTGATTTAATGTCTAATGGAATATGTTAGAATTAATGTTTTAAGAAGAATAATTGATTAAGATATAAATGAAATTGTTTGCAAGGTGAAGGGCAACAAGGGTTTTTCTACTTTAAGGATGTTAATGGCTCTGATTTTAAGGCCATGTGATGTTGTCATAGAGCCTTGATTTAATTCGGAATGTGACCTAGATGAGTCAGAGACTTCATTATTGAGGATGTTCCCAAGATAGCATTCAGAACACGGTATGGGCATTTTGAGGTTCTAGTCATGCCATTTGGACTTACGAATGCCCCAAATTCGCATGGATCTCATGAACAAAATTTTTAGGCCTTACTTAGATCAACACTTTGTTATCGTGTTTATTGACGATATATTGATCTATTTGGCAGTGGAGAAGAACACAGTTAATCGAGATAGTTCCGCAACATCAAGGGAACATTCGTTATATGCCAAACTTAGTAAGGCCGGCTTTAATGACAAAGGTCGCTTCGGGACATATTATACACTTCGTAGGGCCCTGATCCGCGTAAGGCCAAGCTTGTTGAATTGGAAACCCCCCTAACAGTGTTACAGATGGAGTTTCTCTGCCTGTGCGGTGGCACATTAAGTTCGAGGGATTTCGCGATACCGCACCTTTCAATCGGGATCGACAAGGAAAAAGAGGAACCGCTTTTATGGTCGAGGTTTATCACCAGTCATGAATCGAAAAGAGATTGACTCACTTCAGCACTACCCATCAAAGTGATGGCTCATAGTTGTATCGCGCGATGCCCTGGGGTATTCAGTTGTGTGCATAATGCGCAATGACAAGGTAATCACTATGCTTCTGTGCAATTTGAAGAAGCATGAATGTAATTATCCTACACACGACCTGAGCTAGTGAAATGTAGTATTTGCCTCAGATATGTGAGGCATTACTTTGGCATGGAGGCCCTGAGGATTTTATGATCATAAGAGCTTGCGATTCAAGTTACGCAGTAAGGAATCGAATACGAGACAAAGGAGATGATTGAATTGATTTAAGGATTTTGAATGTGCCCATTGAATATCTTCCCCGAAAGGCGACCGCAGCGTATGCTCTTAGTAGGAGACCATGAGTTCCATATCGCATCAGGTCGTACCCGACTCATAGAATCAGGTCCTTGGTATGACTTAACCGATGCATTCAGAGCACTGTTAGCCACATTTCATGTACGTCCCAGATTGGAGCAGACAGGATTAGAGAGCTTCGCATTCGTGATCCACAGATAATAAAGTCGAGAGGTGAAGTAGAGTCTCGGCAATTTAGGGATTTTCACCAGAGAGGATGGCATCGTGGTCATGGGATGTGAGGTTATGCAATACTGATGCAGTGATGGAGGAGATGGACATGGAGGAAGTTCATCTCTCCGCTTTATGCTGATGTGATCCGGAAGCACAAAGATGTAATTGCTACCTAAAGGAATCACCATGGAGTCGGTACACAACGCTTATCGGGGGAAGTAGCATTGGTACGGCCCCCATGAGTTCTCTTATGATCGAAACGCCACCCACCGTTGGGACAGGTAGAAAGAAATTAGTAGGTCCTAAATTATTCAAGTGATCGGCATAAGATCAAAAGATATGATGACTGGTACTGCACAAGAATCGGTTAAAAAGAAAAACAATTTAAGACCTAGAGTTCGGTGTAGGGATACAGTATTGAGGATTTCCCATGGAAGATTGTACCTGGGGAACGTGCGGGAAAGCTCAGTCCACAATATATCACACATACAGGATTGCTGAGAGGATCGGAGAGGGTACATCAATGATGTTGCACATCTCCATCCTCACCATCCAGATGTTTTCCATGTTTCTATGCTTCGTAAGTACATACCGTACCCTTCACATGTATTAATAGAACAAATCAGTGGGAAACACAGATAATTTTTGATTACAATAAGAGGAATCCAGCGGTGCATCATAGACTTTCTGGGAGCAAGTTCTGCAAGAATAAGACTATTCCAGCAGGAAGGCATTGTGGAGGAGCCTGGCACAAAGAGAAGTCAAGGAGCACAGAGGAGGTGATGAAGGAGACATTATCCCTTCATCTCTTTGAGTATTTAATGTTTTAATTTCGAGGGCGAAATTCTGAGGCGAGGAGATTGTAACACCTCGAAAAATACCCCAGCGCTGGGACTTGTAGGGTATATTGGGGTAAGCTGGGCAGAATTTTCAAAAAAAAAACGAGAGAACCTTGTAAGTGCCATATCCTAAGCAAGGGTAAAAGTGGAACTTATCCAATTAGGATATATATGACATAAGAAGAATAGATTGGATGCCAAAGTATAATATGAGAATAAGGATAAATTAGTAATTGAGCAAAGGAGATATGAAAAAAAAAAATGTAGAGATGGGCCATAGTAGAAATTAAATAAGTTGAATTGCAATATTTAAAGAAGATGGTAGGCCAAAATGGAAATAACCAAAGTTGACTTGTAATATTAAAGAGAAGGAGGACCAATTGGAAATTAAGGGAAACATGAGAGTATAAAAGTTCATGAGACAAACCAAAACTCATTTTGGTCTCATTTTCTAGGGCAAACCGTGGAGAGAGGAGTGAAGCAAGGAAGAGAGAGGAAGAAGAGGAGGAAGAAGAAGAAGAAGAAGGAGAAGGAGGACAAGGTCAAAAACAAGGTATGGAATCCTTCGTTTTGGGTTTTTTTGGTATGAATTCCCATGGAGAATTGATGCTCCTTGGTCTAGGGTTTTGGAAGAGATCACCTAAACCCTAGATGTTTGTTGGGATTATGAGAGTTTTCCCCAATTGGTGTAAAGTAAGAATGGAATCATCGGCATGTGGTTTTTAAATAGAATTGGTGGACGCAGGTTGAGTTCTTGGATTTCCACCTAAGGTTTTGAGGTTTGAAGTTCCATAACACTCATTTCAGATTGTTGTGGAGTTGTTTTTAGATGAATTCCATGTAATTCTTGAGGTATATGGATAAGTTGTATGATGTTGGTGGTAGCAAAAGTGGCGAGAAAAGCTTAAATGGAAAGAATTCAAGGAATTTGCTCGATTACGAGGAAATACTGCATTTTCTTGTTTCGACTAGTTTTTGTATTTTGATCATAACTTTCTCATTTCTTATCCGATTGAGTGATTCAAGTGGCTAATTAAACTAGACTTCAAGGAGAACCAAACATATAGAAATAGGTATCGTCAAATTACGATTATAAATTGGCCTAAAATTCCTCGAAGTAGGGTATTATGAAGCCAGCATTTTGGTTCTCGAGTGCAGGAAATCACTGTTTTCCTGTTTCGACCAGTTTTCATATTTTGACCATAACTTGCTCATTTCTGATCCGATTTGAGTGATTCAAGTTGCTGGTTAAAATAGACTTCAAGGAGAATCATACATATAGAAATAGGAATCGTCAAATTCCGATTATAAGGGGTCTAAAAATTTACTCAAAGTAGGGCCATTTGTAAGCCCCTTTGTCGGGTTCGGTTTGAATAAGGTGCCCGATTGTTTTGGAATAACGTGAGTTTCGGTGCTCCGATTTGGGTGATTCCAATTTGAGAAGAACTCTTAGCACCTTAACTTTAAAATAGTATAAAGAGATAATGTCAAATATGAAGTTAAGACCCTGGAAAAAAAATGGGTATGTCAAACAGTCCCTAGTGTAATCGGTAAATGGACTAGTTGAGATGAAAATGCCATAACTTTAGTTGGGATGATCCAATTGGAATGATTCCAATTTCTAAGTAAAGTAGATTCATAGAGGAACAAGAAAAGGATTTGAATTGATGGCATTAAGGTCATTTTGTAAAAAAAAATGTGATGTTTCCTTGATTATGTATTTTGTTAAGTATGGTTAAATGGGATTTAAGTAAATGTGATGTGGTTGGGTGAAAAATGAATGTAATATGATGGATTAAATGGAAGTTATAGTTGTGGTTGATTTGTGGTTTTTCTTGAAAAAGATTACTGAAAATGACTATCGGACCCGGGAAAGCGGGAATTCGACAGTAAGCAAGATTGGTGGCGTGAGTGTAAAAATGATGTTTTGAAAGATTGAGTTTTAAAGTGAATGATTTTGATGTTAAAATGAAAGTTTAATGTAAATGTTTATATTGCCTAAATGAAAAGTTTTGATGTAATGAAAAATTTAATGTACATGTTTTATCTTGCATCAATATATATATATATATATATATATATATATATATATATATATATATATATATATTTATATTAAATTATATATGTATGCATATGTTAAGGCATTATGAAAGTTTAAAAATGTGTAAAGAATGCATATGTATATTTGCATATATATATGAGTTTTCATGATAAAGTAAAGGATTTAAATGGATTTATAAAATGTATTTGATAAATGTTTCTTGATGGTTACCTAACCCCATATGACATTATGACGATATCGTAGAGTACCTTAAGCGTGTAAGTTTGGGGTAAAGTTATAGGTTACTAAGCGGGGAGGGAATTAGGTGTCTAGAGTGAAAATATCCTTACACGTGATAAGGTGTTATGACTAAAATACTGTGCAAAGCGTGAGTTTCTCCGCGGCGTAGTGGTTATGGCCCCGGAATATGGCTGTCCCTCAGTCGGTGCCGGAAGCTGATGGTGTGTTTATTTCCACAGGTTCCATCGGGAAAGAAAGAAATAAAGAAAGAAAGGGAAGTTTAAGGCATAAATGGATTTTAATTGTATAGAGTATGTATTATAAGGAAAGAATAAAGTTTAAGGTATAAATATTTCGCATAAATTGATTTTAATTGTATAAGTATGTATTACTTTGATATATACTGAAAATGTTATCTTAAGGCATAAATGGATTTTTTTAAATGTATAAGTATGTATTACTTTGATATATACTGAAAATGTTATCTTAAAAATGTACACTCACTGGGCTCCTTTAGCTCATTCTTTTCTGTATGTTTAAAAAAAACATTTTCAGGACCCGAGATAGGTGGGCAGGTAGAGCGTCCCCCGGTGCAGTGAGTCGAGCCATCAAGGAGACGACGCCTGTGATTTCATTGTATATATAATTTTCCATCTTGTGTATATATTTGAATATTTTGTTATGGATATATGTATATGTATAAAGTTGAAAAGGAACTACGTGGGCTTTGATCCTCAGTGGACGAGGTGCGTAGACGGTCGGCTTAAGTCCGGCTCAAGCCCAATCTTTTGATAAAAACAAATGCATGGATTTGAAGAAGTTTCAAATGTTTTGAGGATTGAAATGAATAAATGTATATATGTATATATTGTGTTTGATTGGGTTGTGGACGAGGAGTCTAAAGCGGAAGTTGAAGTTGAGGATGAAGATTTGAAGTGTTTTTAAATGTTTCGGGTTTGTAAATTTGGGAAAGTCCAGAAGCGAGAGGAAACTCTTGCCAATTTTACTACGAAAAAACTAAGCGTTTGAAAAGAAAAGAAATTTTTTTTTACCGCCGCTTAGCATTATTTTCTCAAGATATGTTAAGGATTGAAAAGGGTTCCTCCATGGATTTTATTTGGCATTTTAAGGAAAAGTTTCTATATCCATTGGAGTGCCGGGAGGTCCCCTCGGGTTCATGAGATTAATCCGGGTCGGGATCCTTCAACGACTATGCATTGATTATCGACAGTTGAACTGGGTTACGATCAAGAATCGGTACCCATTGCCGAGAATTGACGATTTGTTTGATCAGTTGAGAGGAGCGCGAGTCTATTCCAAAATAAACCTTTGCACTGGTTTTCATCGGTGAGGGTTGAAGCGAATATCCCTAGGGCCCAGTGATTTAGGGTGGCGTTATGGGCACTTTAAGTTTACGGTGATGCCCTTCGGATTGACGAATGCGCCAGCAGCATTCATGGATCTCATGCATAGGATATTCCTGACTATTTTCGATCAGTTTATGCGTGGTGTTTTGTGGATGACATCTGATCTATTCCCGGTGATGGGAGCATGAGTATCACTTGAGGATCGTTCTGAGTTGTTGAGAGACCAGCCATGTTTATGCATGAGTTCGGTAAGTTCGGGTTCTGAAGCTGCGGGAGTGGGTTCACGGGACACGTGGTGTCGGCTATCGGGAGTGTCGGTAGACTCGGAGAAGGTCGAGGGAGTAGTGATGAGTTGGGAGGCCGAAGTCAGTGTCGAGATCGTGTAGTTTCTTGGGATTGGCTGGGTATTACGGAGATTCATTGAGGATTTCTCCCGGGATGCGCGGCTTTTATAGTTGGTTGACCGGAAGGAGAGTTAAGTTTAGTGGGATGACCCGATGCAAGGAGGCATTCGGGGTTGAAGGAGACTTACTTGGCTCCCATCTTGATAGTCCCGGACCCGGGGACAAAGGATACATATATTGTGATGCCTCAGGTGCAGGATTAGGATGTGTTTTGATGCAGTCTGGAAGGGTAGTAGCTTATGGTTCTCGTCGGTTGAAGAATCATGAACATAATTACCCCACACACGACATGGAGTTGGCGACCGTAGTCTTCGCCTTGAAGATTTGGCGCCACTACTTATATGGCGAGGAGTTCAAGGTGTACTCAGACCATAAAAGTCGAGTATATTTTTCTGAAGCGGGACCTCAATATGAGGCAACGCAGATGGATGGAGTTCCTAGAGGATTATGACTTCACTTTGCATTACCATCCTGGTATGCACTCAGTCGGAAGTCACGAGGAGCGTTGGTTAGTATAGCTTCTCGGGAGTGGCGGATCACCCAGGTGTGGGACGAGTTTGAAGCTCTGATATGGCTTGAGACTCAGGCCTCATGAGGGAGTTTAGTGAAGCTCTGTAAGTGCTGTTGGCCAGTGATCGAGTCCGTGGCGGGGTGAGAAATAAAGTGTCAGATAAGAGATAGGGTCACGATCAGTCACAGTGTGAGGGCTGGACCAGGTGAGGATGGTAGTCTTCGGTATAGAGGGCCAGTGTGGTTCCCATTTAGGCCGATTTGAGAGAGGAAGATTCTGGGGAGTTTCACTTTGCTCTCGGTTTAAGGCATCAGGTGTGCAGGAGTGTGTCAGGTCTTACGTCGTCGGTGCCCAGGTGGGATGAAGAGGGCGCAGGACTTTGTTGATGTCTCACATGTGCATTGAGGTTAAGTGGCTTTGAAGCCAGCAGGCTCGCCGATACATTGGAGTGGTGGTGGGAGTGAGGGTGCGTCACGATGGATTTTGTGACCCACTTGCCTGGCGTGAAGCATGACGGTGCCGGGTGATGAAAGTGGATAGGCTCCACGAAGTCGGCACATTTTCTAGCTTTGCGGATGACCTTCGCCTTGGAGAGATTCTGTTGGTTGTACATTCGGGAGACAGTCCGGCTACATGGAGTACTAGTATCCATAGTGTCGGATAGGGACCAAGGTTCTGAAACCTTACTTTGAAGGATTTCAAAGGCGTGGGCCTACAGTGACGTAGTGCGTTCCACCCTGAAGCAGTTGACCGATCCCGAGAGGACTATACGATTGTTAGCGGACATGCGAGCATACGTCACGGATCATAGGGGTAGCTTGGAAGAGCGCGCGCTGGTGGAGTTAAACTCTGACTGCGGTTGTCGGCGGTACGCGGATGGCACCATATGAGGCATTGAATGGGAGCCCGTGCGGATCTTCTGATTGTCGTTTGGACCGAGGAGTGGGAGAGAGCTCCATCAACGGTCACGTCGATTAGAGACACCTCCGAGAAGGTGGCTTGATACGACGGCGTCTTCTCACGGCTCGAGCAGCCCGGAAAATTTATCTTGATGTGCGACGTCGACCCTTAGAGTTCGAGGTTGGGGATCACGTCTTCTTGAAGGTGATGCCTAAGAGAGGAGTGGTTGATGAGCTTAAAAGTCATCTATTTTCAGTCCATTTTTCTGATTAATTTTTATCTAAAGACTGGTTATGTAAATAAATGTAAGCAAATTGCTATCTGTGGGGAAAATCAGAAAGAGAATTTTCGGTGAAAGACGAAGGTGTAAATCCATTCTTGATATAATTGGCTGAAGGAGGTTGCAGCAGGAGAGGCGCGCAAAGATTAAAGAACCTGATGTCGTGACGCATTGACATCAATGAAGATTCCTATCAAGGTCGTAACTACAAAACTCCGATTAGCAGGAGGCGTAATTGAAAGGCAAAAGCGAGCACGCGGCGAACTCAAATTAGGGCAACCATGAATTGATGAAGAAGAAGATTTGGGGTCGCAACAGAACTAGAATTAGCGACATCAATTCGCGAGACTTGGGGAGTGCGTGACACAAACAGAAATTCGCGACATCAGCTCTGAAAAGGAAGGGGAGGTCGCTGACGACATTGTGGTCGACATCATGATTAAAGAGAGAATTCGCGACAAGATCCAAGGCATCGCGACATTAGTGCGGAAGAGAGCTGTCGCGACATCATTAAGTGGTCGCGACATCATTTGCACTAAAGAGGAGGTCACGATAACATTTAGCTGTCGCGACATCAATTGCGAAGACTTGAGGTCGCGACATCATCTAGAGGTCGCGGCGATATTCGCGAAGACCGAGGAGGTCGCGTGACGTTTAAGCTATCAGCGACATCAAATACATATATAGTTAGATTCGCGTGATTAAGGCTGTCGCGACGCCATTCCACCTAAGAGACTGTGTTAGACCAGAGCAAGGGCATGCGCTACAAAGCGGCAGCAAGGGTCGCGACAAGAATCGATGTCCGAACATCGTAATATAACCAGCCCCAGACCGAGTTAACACGAAGTCGAAATGAGATGCATTGAAATTGGGAGCCCAACTTGGAACCCTGTAAATCTTAGCAGTGCTGCGGGAAGAAGCGACTCCTCGGCCTCAGAAGAGATCTGGGTTCTTTGAAGGCTCATGTATTTTAATTTTCTTTTCTTTGTTTTTATTTTTTTAGATTAGTTTGTATTTTCGTTCGAATTTGGATATGAACGTTAGGCACATTAAAGTTTAAGGTTGAATGCGATTTATATTTCTTCAAATTCTTTATGCAGTTTGTTTGAATTCAGTTCAGTACTGATTAGGTTTCAGTTTTGATTCTGATGGTTTTCTTGATCAATGACCCAATGTATGGTGTAAATCAGTGATTTAAAATGACTTTCATTGAGCGCTATTGTCGAAATTATCTTTCTTGCATAATTTTATTCATTCTTTCTTGAACCCCGAGTTTGTAAATCTACTTCTTTGCAGTGGCAATGTGTATTTTCGTAATTGATCCCAATGTCGGTATCTCATGCCGTGCGGGTTGTCTCAAGCTCTGATTCAAGGCACTCTAAGTGACAAGAAGGAATTCTTGAGAGTGATGAACAATTTACAGAAGGTATGAGAACTGATAATAATTAAAGTGTGTGCTCACAATGTAGATTAAATGGAAATAAATTCTCTTTTGCTTGGAGCTTGAGAATGAGTTGTCTGATTATCAATTTATGAATGTAGAGAGTTCACCTCGATTCGAATAGTGAATTCAATCCCGTGTTAGCAAAGATCTAATCAAGGAAAGGATGAGCTATTCTAATTTTGAGGAAGAGAAACTAATATCGTGTAAACCTGTGCAATGACTATATCATAGGAGCTAAGGTTTATAGTCCATGTTATGGGTATGAAGTATTGAAAGAAAATGCCCGAGAATAGACCTTTAGATTAAAATGATTCTTTAACCCTCTGTCTTGAGAGAAGCTTGTTCAGGGTTAGATAATGAACGGTGGGGTTTGGAGAGATCTAGCTACACTATCATATTCCTTGGACTAGTTTTAAAATCTGGGGTTCATAAAACAAACATACATTGCAATCTGAAGGAATTGATGTTTCACAATAGCAGTATTTTCAATGCCCCCTTTACAGATAACTGTTCAGTCTTAATTTGTTATTTTTATTTCAGTATTCAATTCATTTATTATTAATTCATTTCTTAGATTATATTATTTTAAGTTTTTCAAAGATGATTCAATTGTCTATCGAGTCCAAATAGTGTAGATTTTGAGTAGTTAGGGTAGTTGATTGAAATTTTTGAGATCTGCATTAGGATCTGATATCAGACTTAAATCGATTTACTACTTGTTCGACCTGTGCACTTGCAGCATAATGGATCAAAACCACTCAGATAATGATTTACTCTTAATGAAACATTTTTCTTAATCAATAAAATAAGCTAGGCATCGAATAACGGTTTGATAGCATTATTCTGGGATTAGTTAATAGTCTTTGGTAATTTTGTCATAAACTTGTATATATATATTCTGGTCCACGAACAAATTTTGGTATTATTGCTGGGGATTAGGTAATAGTCCTTTGGTAATAATGCTACAAATTTGTATAAACGTTTTGATTCATACCACTCAGAAAGTGGCGATCAAGTTTTATGGGGCCGTTGCCGGGGATCGAAAGAATTCATTAGATCAATATTCTGATGAAAGAAGGAAATGCTAATTGGGACATTTTGAAAGAAACGAGAAGCTTGATTTTGGCGGTGACTACATGGAGTCACTAATTTTAACAAGCTTCATATTGAAAATATTTGTTAGGTTTGACTAATCCTATTAATACAGTATGCTTTGATTTCGAAGGCCTTTAATGCATAGGAAGCAGGGATCGGCGATTCCGAGGCGAGACAACGAATTGGAGAAAACACTCAGAGTTTAAGAAAGACAAAAAAGAAGAAGCGACTATAGCGAAGAAATTGTAAATAAGCAGGAACATAATACGGCGGCCAGAGAAGACCCCCGTGCGACACAATGGAGGATTTTGGGGTATTATTGAAAAGTGATACCTTATTCGAAGACTGACCTACTATGGATGCAAGCAATTTTGAACTAAGCCGACCTTCATTACAATGGTTCAGCAACATCGGTTCACTTGGTCATCGCGAAGACCCAAATGAGCACACGGAAGATTTCTCGGGATGGCTATCTGATAAAAATTTGAAGCGGTGTGAGACCCAGAGTGATAAAACTACATATCTTCCCATTTCTTTGAGAGACATACTTGGCTACATGAGTACGAATGGTTACCATATGGTTATGTTGATACTTAGGAAAGAGCGGTAGAGGCTATTTAGGCGGATTCTTTCCCCATCTCTTACTTCAAAGGACGAAGAGATAATTGTATTCCAACAAGGGAAGATGAGCTATGTAGCTTGGGAAAGATTCAGATTCTTGAAGGGTGCCGTCATGGAATAGATCGAAGACCCGGATGGACATAGTGTATCATGCTCTGAATGATACATTCAAGGGTATTATCGATGCTTCGTGTTGATTGGAGCATTCAAGCGAAAAGTCTGCGAAGGCGAGAGATCTGATAGAAGACTTAGCAAAATGCAATATATAGAGCTCATTTGGGTTTTCAAGAGGCAATGAGAGAGGGAGTCATGGAGCGAGCGAGATGGCTGACCATGGAGGCAAGGATTGGATGCTATAATGCATAGGATGGACAAACAAGAGAGGAAGATGCACACTGCTCATGAAATAGGAGCAGTGGAAAGAGAACTTATGAGAAGGAGTGCTAAAGTGCCAACATAAGAAGATTCTTATGGTGCAGAAGAGGTTAAGTACGTGAACGAGCAAAGAAGTTATCGCCCAAACCAAATCCTGGTCACGCCCCCACTCTGACCAGTAATTTGAGGAACCATGAGAATTTCTCCTTATGGTGGAGGGCATTCACATGTGTTAGGAATAGCATCCTCGGCAAGGATATCGGCCACCGAGGTTCTAGCGACAAGGAGGAGGAAGCGAATGAATATCGGGGGTGAAGGAGGATTGACCATTTGAAGAACAGATGTTGTAGTTCATGGGGGACAACAAGAGGCTATTACAATTCCATGAATAGAAACTATCAGATTTGGAAGCTTTCAAGTCTGATACTCAAATGTTTCAGAAGAATGCTAGTGCCTCAGAAAATCTAGAACCTGAAGTAGAGAATGGCCTGAATATACCAAACGAACAAGGGAGCATTCCTAGTGACACCTGAAGAACCCAGATTGCATGGCAATCCGGTGAGAAATTGGAAAGATTTGAGCACCAACAAAGTGAGTAAGAAGAAAGAGTGAAGAAGGAAGAAAAACGACCATCTTGAGCAGGTTGAAAGAGGTAATGACCAGAAAAAGAATGAAAGTGCAAACATACTCTGCGGTGCCATTCCACGAGACTTGGTGAGGGAGAGAAGAACAATTTTCTAAATTCTGGATATTTTCATGAAAATAAAATAAATATTCCATTTGCGAGGTGATCGATCAAATGCCTCTTTTATCGCAAAATTTACGAAGAGTTACTTAGCAAGAAAAGAAAATGTTTGAGGAGGGTATAGTCAATCCGACTACACTTGCGATTACCATTATCCGTGAGAAGCTCCCGGCAAAGATGAAAGACCACTGGCGATTTCACCATTCCACGCTCCATAGGGAAGCGCCGAATTCAAGCTTTATGTGACCTCGGAGAAAGTATAAATTTGATGCCTCCCATCAGTTGTGCGAGGCTTAGTTTGGGGGAACACTGACATCAATTATCTACAGATGGGCGATAGATCAATGGCACAACCGGAGGGCATTACGAAAGATATCTTGGTCAAGGTTAGGAAATTTGTATTCCCGGTGGATTTTGTTATCATGAAGATGGAGGAGGATTACCAAGGTTCCTTTGTTGCTTGGAAGGCCTTTCTTAGCAGAATTTGCCTTGATTGGCGTCTGAAAGGTGAGCGCTGAGTTGGGGATAGACTGGAGTGCAATTTAATATTAATAGGAGTCTAGAACATCCTAATGTAGAGGTCAGACAGTTGTATGGTTGTAAGAAACAATAGCCTTCTCAATGATAGATTGAATTCCTGATTGTATCATTAACACTCTATCAATGAAATTGAGATGAATTTTACGATACCTTGAGGCTTTGATTGTGAAGTTTGCCTTGGTTGTTTAACATGAAGCAGTCTCTCAAGTATAAGTAAGCTTGAGTCAAAATGAAACGGCGGGAACGACAAAATCATGAGAGGAAGCAAATGCGGAAGGGCTAACATTGAAAGAATTGCAGTCATTTAAAAATGAGTTTTAGAGCGCGAAAAGAGAAAAGCGGAGTCATTATACCAATTTGCATTAGTGATGAAGAAACGAAGTTCTTGGTAATTTTGAGGAAATACAAGGAAGCAATTGCTTGGTCCATTGAAGATATGAAGGGTATCAGTCCCTCTATTTGTATGCACAAAATATTCTTTGGAAGATAATCACGAAAACTCTATTGAGCATCAAGGAGAAATTTGAACCAGTGATGAAAGTTGTCGAGAAAGAAGTTACGAAATGGTTAAATGCGAGGCTTTATATATTAACTGCTATCGAGATAGTTCTTGAGTAAGCCACATTTATGTGGTTCCCAAGAAGATTGGATTCCTTGTGTCGAAATAAGAAAGAATGAAGCGAGTTCCTCTGAAGCTTTGGAATGGAGGTGTGTATTATTTCTGAAAATTGAATCTATGACGAGAGGATCATTTTCCACCTTTCATTGATCGGATGCTAGACGGGTTGGCGGGACACCACTCATTTTGTTTTCTTGATGGATATTACGGATATAACGGTGCCATTACTGAAGATCGGAGAAAGCTACTTTTACATACCATTTGGTACTTTTGCTTTTAGGAGAATGCCGTTTGGATTGTGTGTAATGCCACGGTACCTTCGATGATGCATGATCATATATTTTACGATACAGCGAGAAGAAGTTATGGAGATCTTCATGGATGATTTCTGAGTGTATGGATCAGGTTTTGAACAATGCACATAACACAGGGATAGTACTTCAAGGTGCGAAGCGAGAATCGCTCTGGGTGGGAAAAATGCCATTTATAGTTCTGAAGGAATTGTCTTGGGGCACATGATTCCTGCGACGGGGCTTGGGAGTGGAGCCAGGGCAAAAGTTTCAATTATAAGGACTTAATGCCACCCACTACGGTCAAGAAAGGGAATCGAAGTTTCTTAGGACATGCGCGGGATTTATAGAAGATTTATCGAGACTTCTCGAAAATTGCGGACAACTATGCGAGATTCTTTGGAAAAGATACTAAGTTCTATTTTGATAAATCACGCGAGAAAGAATTGGAAGAAATCAAATTCAGATTAATGAAGCTCCACATCATGGCAAAGCAGTTAGACGAGAATTTGAAATCATGTGTGATGCGATTGATTTTGCAATGGGATTTGTATTGGAGACAGAAAGAAGAAAGTGTTCAAGGCCATCTATATACTAGCAAAACCTTTAATGGCACAAAGAGTACTCTACTGCGAAGGTGCTAGCAATAGTGTTTGCATGTGAAAAATTCAGGCCATACATTTGGGATCCCATGTTGTTATACACACTGATCATGCATCAATTAAATATCTAATGGCAAAGAAAGAAGCAAAGCGAGATTGTTCGGATGGTATTATTACATGAATTTGATTTGGAAATAAAAGACAAAAGGGAAGTAGTGATGTGATAGGCGATCCTTGTCCAAAGTGAGAAACCCAGCATCTGAGAAGGAAGAGAAATAACGAATTTTCGGATGGCGGTTATTTCCAGAGCATCCTCAAATCACCTGGTATGCGATGTGTGAATTACTTGGCTTACGTGGAGATTATGCCACGAGTTCAGCTACCAGCGAAAAAAACTAAATTTGACAATGGGGTACTACATGCGGGATGACCTGTTATTGTTTAAAAGGAGATGGCGATTATAGGAGGTGTGTACGGAGAAGGTGAGGCAAATCAAGATTTTAAAGAATGCCATGCATCACCTTATGGAGGACACTTTGCGGGAGATAAAGCAACCTGAAAATTCTTGATCGAGTTTTTCTTGGCCTCGATTTTTAAGAATTTGTTTTGAATGGGAAAGTTATGTGATCAATGCAAGGATGGGAAATGTCGGCAAAGGAATGAGATGCCTACTTGAGAATATCCTGGTGAATCTGATTGTTTGATGTATGGGAATGGATTTTATAGGACCTTTCGATTTCATTTAGGGAAATATATACATACTCCTAGTATGGATTATGTATCAAAATGGAGTAGAAAGCGACGACTTGTCCAAAGAATGATGCCAATACGGTTGTGGGGTTTTACAAAGAAACATTCTCAGCGGTTGGGACACGGAAATTATCGTTAGTGATGGAGGAAGCCATTTAAAAGTGCTTTAGCGAGCGTGAAGCGAGATATGGTATCAAACACATTATGAGCTTGGCTTATCATCCTCAAACAAATGGTCAAGTTGAAATTTCCAACAGAGAAATAAAGAAAATTCTGGAAAAGACTGTAAGCTCAAACAGGAGAGATTGGTCTTTGAAACTTGATGATTCACTGTGGGCATACAGAACTGCTTTTAAAACTCTCATTGGAATGTCTCCATACAGACTTGTCTTTGGAAAACCTTGTCATCTACCTCTTGAGCTAGAATATAAAGCTATGTGGGCCATCAAGAAGCTTAATTTTGACTTTAAAGCTGCTAAGGAAGATAGGCTACTCCAGTTAAATGAATTGGAAGAGTTGAGGAATGAAGCCTATGATAGTGCCATAATCTATAAGGATAAAACAAAAAAATGGCATGATCAACGAATTTTGAGGAAGAATTCGAGCGGGAGATCGGGTCTTGTTATTCAACTCCAGTTAAGACTCTTTCGAGAAGCGGAAGTCCAAATGGAGTGGACCATTTACTGTGGTATCAAGCACACAATTTGGGGCAGTGACACTTAGAAACAGCAAGGAAGAGGAGTTCAAAGTTAATGGTCAGAGATTAAAGCATTACCTTGGGGAAAAGCAATTGGAAGATAGAAACCCTTGGTTACGAATGAAGAAAATTGAAGAAATAGAAGCGTGGCAACAATTAGTCCGACTAAAGACTTAAAAACTGACGGCTCATTGGGAGGCAACCCATATATTGTTTGAATTCTTGATATAGACTTTGAAATTGTTTTAATTACTTGTTTTGAAATTTTTAATTTTTAGTCATGATTTATTAGAAATTGCTAGGTTAGTGTTAGATCCATTTAATCTTTTTCTGGAATTGTTCCAATATGCAGATGTAGAATCAAATGGCTCAGGCGAGAAGGAGCAAACTTCGGGATAAATCCAGTGATTCACGGGGAAGGAGATATTTGAAAAGGGAGCATTCTTTTCCTACATAAGTGCAGCCCAGTGAGATATAATATATGTACGAATTGCTGCGTGGGAATGATTTAAGTGATGTTCTCGAATTTGCTAGCCCGATAAGAATGAAAAGATGTCACGATCATCAAATTTAGAGCAGAAATTAAACTAGGTGTGACGGGCGGTCGTCATGATCACTTAGTCATTCTTGGAAGGAAGAACAAGGGTGAAGTCGCGACAGAACATTTATGTCGCGACATGAGTAATCCCTTCAAAGGTGTGGTGAGGTCGCGAAAACTTAACAATGTCATGAAATGCCTGATGTCGCGGCAGGAGTTGTTGTCCTCCTACTGCGTGGTATGTCGCGATGACGATGGTGTCGCGTTGCATAAGAAGAAATTTGCCAGCTAGGCAACTTTTAATTTTGCCCTAAAACTAATGGCAGCGCGCATTTGCAGCATGAGTTTAAGTCGCGATAAGCGCAAATAAATGGAGTAATAAATAGTGGTTAATGAAGGAACAAAAATTCACTTTTTGATTGAACCAATTTGTTTAATATACTCAGTTTCGAGGGGAATAATTAGAGGGAAATTAATAAAATCAAGAAAAACGTTCAAAATTCTCTATCAAAGGCCAAAAATTTCAGTTGGAAATACCAGAAGAGCAAAATTCGAGGAATCTCATTTAATCCTCATGAAGTAAATATAAAAGAAAATAAAATAGCCTGATTCTTTAGAAAAATTAAATCATATAAAGGACGGGAGAACAAAGGAAAGAAAAACAAACAAGAAAATGGAGAAGGGAGAATGAGAAAGGAAAGAGCTTCCAAGGATTTGAACATGAGGTTTATGGAATAGATAAGGTGGAAGCTCGTAGTTCCATTCCTTGTTCCATAAAATCTTTGTGTAATAAAGAGAGTTGTTGATGGGAAGGGAATAGGAAGGAAAGGTTAATTAGAACCCATCAGTGAGCTCGAAAAGGAGAAGCAGCTGGAATTTGTGAGCGACTTTGTTAAGAGTTTGAATCACTCTTGGAGAGCTGAGTCTGGGAACAAATTTGAAGCGGGGCGCAACCTTACAGGGAAGAGACCTAGGATTACTACGATCAAGAAATAGAGTTTTTATCAGAATTTTAGTTACGGTGCGAATTGTAAGCGGTGTACGATATGAAATGTTTTGATATTTGAATAAAATTCCTGCTGACTTGCAAATTGGTTGTTGATGATATATGAATTGTGTTTCTGTTTCATTTTAGTTTTCGATTTGAGAATCAATTGAATAATTCTGTCCTTTCCCCAATCGGGGCTGGATAAGTAGCGAGAATTAGGGTATTTTGTTTGATTAAATTCGATTTGGTTCTTGAAATTGGAAAATGGGTTGTTGCTGATGGAACAAAATACTTTCTTTACAATAATGTAAGTAGACAGTGAATAAATACAAGTCTTAAGGAAATAATGCACTTAGGTCAACAAAACTTATGAAACTTTGACAGAAATTAGGAACATCTTCTGGGAAATTCAGGATTGAGAGTCCATAGTCTTAGAACTTGTTTGATTATTAATCGAGGCGAAATCCTAGGTATCTGACAACGAGGAAATGATCGAGGCCATCTTTGGCGGGTTTGGGCCATTCCAGCCACCCTTGTTATATGCTTGCGCACACCTGATTCGTGAAATTGAGCGAAAACATTCACTATCTTCAAAACAAACAATTGGAAATCCCAAGCTATCCTTTTGTAATTAATCTCTGACAAGAACCTGAGTGCCAGAACTCAAGGAGGAGGAAGGGTAAAGTTTGGGGAGTTTATTTTGGAGAACTAAAGAAATACAAAAAGGGAAGAGAGAAAAATCTAAAAGCGAGAAGTATACAACGAAAGAAAGTTTAAGAGGAAAGTTTTGTCTTGTATTTAACTCTCTTGAACAATTAAGTTCTTAGGGTGTTTTGACACCTAGTACCTAATAATGCCAATTGGTATGGGAGCTACTAACTTGAAGTTAAGCTAAAGTGTTAGAAAGCCTGAAGATGAGAACATTGCACTATTCCTTAATGGTGGCGAAAAGTTCAACGGTGAAGTATAAATAGAAAGAGAGCCAAACAATTCAAACGAAGAAATCAAGAAGATACCCAGATGAAGTTTGGGGAATCAATTAAAGAAATTGCAAGAAAAGAAAGGCCTTGATTAAGTGATAAAGGAGAAAGAGTGCGTGATCTTAACTTCAAGAACCCATCCATCCTACCCAAGACCCAAGCCCGACATTACAAGCTTGAAAGACCTGATTGATCTTGAAGGTTAGATTTACCTACATTAGTGGAGATCAATATGAAAAACAAGCATATGAGACTTTGACAAACACTCTAAGAAAACTCCCAGAAGATCAACTAAATTCCACATAAAGATGAAAAGGATTGATGACCTGCACACACACAGAGAAAAAGACTTGTTAAATAAACTGTTTAAATACATTAGTTTATCAAGAAATTTTGTGATGAAAGTGCACCATACCTTGTTCTTGCATAAAAACTGAAATTTGAAATAATAGTGAAATCTCTTAATTCAAGATAAAGAGGGTGGAATGAGAAATAAATTGGTTGCTCTTTCATGAAATGGAAAAAATGTCCCTTTTGTTTGAGGACAAACAAATCTTTCTTTTCACAACCGAGGACAAGCAAAAGTTTAGTTTGGGGAGTTTGATGAGCTTAAAGTCATATTTTAGTCCATTTTACGATTAATTTTTATCTAAAAAAATGATTTATGTGCAAATATGGAATAACTATGGCTTGCTATACGACGGAAAATCAAGAAGAGGAATTTTTATTAGAAGAGAAGTAGAAGGTGGCTGATGCATTGCGTATAATTGGGTGAGGAAGTTGCGGCGGGAAATAAAGATTAATGAACGATGTCGTGACCGCGTTAGTGACAAACGAAGATTCCTATCAGGGTGTGACGCTACAAAACTCCGGTCGCAACGAGGAGGCGTAGTGAAGGCAAAAGCGAGGCTAGGCGCGACAAAACTCGAGTCGAGCAACCATGAATTGATGAAGAAGAAGATTTGGGGTCGCGACAGAACTAGGAGGTCGCGACATCAATTGCGAAGACTTGAGGTCGTGACACCAAACAGAAGTCGCGACATCAGCTGCAAAGGAAGGGAGGTCGCGACAACATTCAGCAGTCGCGACATCATCGATTAAAAGAGAGGTGACGAAAATTTGTCGACATTGAATGGAAGAGAATTTGTCGACATCATTAAGTGGTGGCGTATCATTTCTAGCGAAGAGGAGAATTAGCGACAACATTTAGGCGCGCGACATGGTCGAAGACTTGAGGTCGCGACATCATCCAGTCGAACGATATACAAAGACGAGGAGAATTAAGCGGCAACATTTATTTGTCGCGACATCAAATACACATAGTTAAGGTCGCGACGTGATTAAGCTGTCGCGACATCAGCTCCACTAAAGACATGTCGCGACCAAACAAAGGCATCTGCGACAAAACTGACGACAACAAGGGTCGCGACAAGAATCGATGTCGCGACATCAATAACAATGGGCGGTTAACTGAAGTCCTAAAATGAGGATGCATGAGTGAGGCTGACCAGAACCACATAAATATGTTTCCCGCTTTGAAGCTTGACTCGACTCGAAAGAGATCGGGTTCTTGGCTCTATCATTACAATTTTCTTTTCTTGTTTTTATTTTTTTAGATTAGTTTGTATTTTCATTTGAATTTGGATCTGAACGTTAGCTGTTAAAGTTTAAGCTGAATGCAAATTTATATTTCTTAATTATTGTGCGGTTGTTTGAATTCAGGACAAATTTTAGATTGGTTTCCGATTCTTGGAGTTCTGGTGGTTTCTTGATCGACAAGCCAATGTATGGATTCAATCGGTGATTTGAAATGACTTTCCATTGAGCCAGCTATTAATCGAAATTATCTTTCTTGCATAATTTTATTCATTCTTTGTGAACCCAGTTTGTAAATCTACTTGCTTTGGTCTTGTGTATTTTGTGGTGATCCCGTGTCATTATCTCATACCCGTAGCAATTTGTCTCAAACTCGATTTCAGGGAGGCCCTCACAGGTGACCTGAGAGGAATTCAGAGTGATGAACAATTTCTGAAAGGTATGAGAACCTGATAATGGTGATCTAGTGTGCTCTGTGGAATTAAATCGATAAATTCTCTTTTCACTTGGAGACGAGAATGAGTTGAGCGATTTATCAATTTATGAATGTAGAGAGTTCACCTCGATTCGAATAGTGAATTCAATCCGTGTTAAGCGAATCTGAATTAAGGAAGGACGAAATTTGTTCTAATTTTGAGGGGAGAAGAAGAAACGGTATAGTGTAAACTGTGCAATGACTATATCATAAGACTAGGTTTATAGTCCATATTAAACAGGTATGAAGTATTGAAAAGAAAAATACCGAATAAGGCAGCAGGATTAAAGTAATTTATTTAACCTTTCTGTGCTTGAGAGAAACGGTGAAAGTTGAATAATGAGCAGTGGGAGTTTGGAGAGATCCGGCTACACTATCTTATTCCTTGGACTAGTTTTAAAATCGGGGTTCATAAAATAAACATACATTACAATACGAAGGAATTGATGTTTCTGATAAGCGTATTTTCAATGCCCCATTTACAGATAACTGTTCAGTCTTAATTTGTTATTTTTATTTCAGTATTCAATTCATTTATTATTAATTCATTTTTCTTAGATTATATTATTTTTAAGTTTTCAAAGATGATTCCAATTGTCTATCAGAGTCCAAATAGTGTAGATTTTGAGTAGTCAGGGTAGTTGATTGAGAATTTTTGAGATCTCTGTGGGATCGATATCTGAACTTAAATCCAATTTACTACTTGTTCGACCTGTGCACTTGCAGCATAATGGATCAAAACCACTCAGATAATGATTTACTCTTAATGAAACATTTTTCTTAATCAATAAAATAGCTAAGGCATACGACAAACAGGTTTGATGGCATTATTGCTGGGGATTAGTTAATAGTCTTTTGGTAATTTTGTCATAAACTTGTATATATATATTCTGGTCCACGAACAAATTTTGGTATTATTGCTGGGGATTAGGTAATAGTCCTTTGGTAATAATGCTACAAATTTGTATAAGCGATTGATTCATGCCACTTTCGGAGAAAGTGAAACGTCGATCGTCAGTTAGACAAGCGCGGAAAGTATCGTAGGGTTTATTGGGCCTTTCGAGATACTCGAGAGGATAGACACTGTAGCATACCGGTTGGCGTTACCGCCCAGCATGTCGGTGTACGAGGGTATTTGTCTGTGTAGGAGTATCACTGGGGATCCGATCATGTGGTGGATTGGGGACGGATTGAGTTGACGATGGGACCTTTGAGGAGGGTTAGTATGTATTTTGGATAGTGATCGTGATGATCGGGTTTCTGACGCAAAGACCGTGAGGCTAGTGAGAGTGCTATGACGGCATTGTGGAGTGGAGGAGTCAACGTGGGAGCGCGAGGACACGATGCAGGCCACCTATCCCTTCTTGTTTAGGGATGAATGTATGTGATTTAGTCATTTAGCATTTAAATGGCCAGTTTCGTCATGGTAGAGTGCACACGATTGCATATGCATGTAGTGATTATGATTGTCCAAAATTTCGGGACGAAATTATTTTTAAGGAGAGGAGAATGTAAGACCCGAGAAATTCCAATTTATGGAAAAATGACAAAATTGTAATTTCGATTACGAAATTGTAATTTTGGTTAAAAATTTGGAATTTATTCTCTAGATCTCGGATGACAAAACGGATTGCACCGTTGGAATTGTCTCGTGAAATCTAGTTGGCACGTAAAATTTTGTAGAATTAGGGCGGGTTGGAGTTGCGTTTTCGAGGCATCGCGTTTCGATCTTGATAAAAGCGATTCTGATCTGGCCGAAAGTCATATAGCAAGTACTCATGTGCCATAAGTGGTATGAGTAGAAATGATGAAAATGGACGGCCGAGATAGTGCTTGAATGTCCAAAGCGGGAAAAGGGATATAATAATTCATTTTGAATTGTTTAAGTTGGATAATAAGACAAAAGTTGCATAGTATCGTCTCTTTCAAACAAAAGAAATGAGAAAACGTGAAAGAGGGAAAAAGTCTTACAGTAAGCTATGGATTTTTAAGTTCTAGTGAGAAACTACTTCTCTCTAGAAATCGGCTTGATCAGATGAGTCGACCAGTCTTTGGGACAAGAAGGAAAGGCGGTCGACACGGAAGGGCTTAGTGGGTGCGGATTTTTGGGAGTTCATCATTTACGAGAGGTGAGGTTTACCACCTTGGGTTGTCTTCGTTTAAGTACTATGTTAATGTTTCGGTTGGTTGAGGCCTTGAACGGCCGTTTGATCGGTCCCAGAACTTAGGACCGAATTGTTGTAAATTTTGAAGCCCAAATCGTGCAGTCCGTGACTGAGCACGGCTAGTTTGGGTTGTTGGATTGTGCAATTATGTGTTAATGCATGCTTTGATGTGTATGAGGCGAGAATCGGTAAATCTGGAGTTCACAAAGTGAGCCCAGATAATTGTGTTTGATAGGAACAATAATCTAGGGTTTTACTGTTCCCGAAATAGTGATCATAAAATAATTTTTGTGAACATATGTGTTTGGTCGAGTGATTCAAGTGGAATTGCTCGTGTTTGATCATTAGCCCAAGTGAGCTAATTTTTGGTGTATAAAAATGTGAAATTTCATAACATGATTGTGTATTGATTTAAATTATGTGAATATGCGTAATTGATATATTTGCGTGTGTTTATATGAGTTATTGAAATGGCATCACAATCATATGCAGCTAGGGCTCTAGAGATAGGAGTGAGTGCATGAGGTAATTCTTGAGAGAATGGTTTCGGAGGGTTGTTTAAAAATAATAATAATGATCGGAGGGTAGTCCATACTAAAAATATCAATCATCGGAGGCAGCTGATTGGTATACATCGGTGAATCCACAGTATAAAATATCAATCGTTGGAGTCGGCCCAATTGATATACATCGGAGGGTAGTCCACTAAATATAACATCGGAGACGATCCATTACTTAGATCGGAGAGTAGACCACAAATATAAACAAATAACTTTGTTTGAAACTAGTTTCCTCATACATGGCTTAGGCAGGTGTGAAATTCGAGTGGACTCGGGATATGAGTTGAGCAGTTAGACATTCAAGTAGGATCATGCATTTACTTGAATGTGTTTGTTGGAGTGTGCATATGCGCTTAGGTGGAGAGTAGCCGGCTAGGGTGATTCCGCTCACGAGCATTAGCTCACCACTGTCGAGGAAACATATTTTTCAGGTGCGAGGGAGCGCACGAGAGGCGGCTGGAGTCCTGGGGTGAGTTTAGAAGAAAAGCCGGATTGTGACTTGGGTTTGTGATGTATACATGTATTAGAATGTTAGAATTTTAATATGTGTTGTATAAGAGTAAAACATTTGAACTCTTGGCTGTGGATATAGTTAGTTCATAGTTGGTATGTTTTTATGGGTATTGTTTATGGGCCCAGTGGCCGTTTACTCGTGTTGTGATTATATTGTTTCTTGGAATGGGTTTATAGGTGTTGGCGGTGGCTCTGGCCCAAGGGCTGCGGAACACAGTGGCATCGGGTAACCCGACAACCACTTGTATTCCGCGAGTTGTGGTAGTCAAACGGACCCCGAGTTTGGGCGTCTGGCTAATAACCCATATTTTATTTATTTATAAAAAAAAAAAAAAGAGTTAGAGCGTCGCTACGGTTTTTCCTCTTTTTATACCATACCATTCTTATTCACTAGGTTGGGTCAAAATGACCCTTCTTTATATAAAAAACATGAGATAGGGTTGCCTTTTTCAAGAATCAAATTGTTGTCTACCACTCATTTAATCACACGCGTCTCACCCCATCACACCTCATTTCACACTCCAAGAGTCACATATAAATTGAATTTTATGGAGTTAATTTGTACAACATATGAATGGACTTAAGTGCGACCCGACATTTTATATATCTTTTTAACAAATAATTTGACTTTTGATCTATAATCAATTTTTTAATTAAATGTTAATATTATATATTATTGTGTCGAATTAATATGATTTTATATTGATAGCGCTCTATATTCGTTGCCTAGATACACATTTATGTCTTTTAATTTTGTCCTTTATTTACTAGTGTATGATTTATTTGGTATCCCATAATTAATTGATTGATTATGCGTAGTTTCGTATCGATTAGTAGAGATTCGAACTTTAGGAGGCTTAAGGGTCTTCACGAACTGCTAAGTACATTGATAGGTAAGCATGAGCAATTTGGACTCTTTTCTTTGGCTCTCATTTTCTTACTCAGGAGTTATCTAAATTTTTATTTTCTTTATTTTGTTTTCTCTTTTAAATAAAACAAAGATTAGTAACAACTTCAAACCTTTTTTTAGATGTTTTTTTAAATAAAAAAGTCTTGTCTTTTAAGTGGGAAACACATCATAGCGTAGAAAATGGGGGTCCATAATTACATTGTGAATATTTATATATATATATATATATATATATATATATATATATATATATATATATATATATATATATAAAACAAATATAAGGGACAAGGCTCCATGGGCCATGACATAAAAAATTAGATGGGAAATTTGCCTTTTCCGAATCAAATCTCAATAATCGATTCCATTATGCATCACTCATCTAACACTCCAAGAGTCAAACTGAAGAAGAAAAAAAAAGTGTAAAGATCAATGAAACCAATTATTTTTTTTTATAATTTCTTTCCATGATTTATATCTCAACAATATTGATTATGGGCCAACGACCTGTAGCTTAGTTGGTTCAGAGCACTTCGTGTCATGGTATCAGCAAAAATTTGAGTCCTAGCGGGGATAGATATTATGTTATAATTAGTGATTAGTAATAAAAAAAAATATATTGATTGTGTGGCCTTAAAACCGGGGGTCCGTTGACTGTCAACCCGCGAGGAATACAAGTGGAATTAGTTGCAGCGCCACTTTAGAAAGTCAGGCGAGTCTCCTTTGTGCGGGGAACTCTACCCAAAAGCGATTACTGCATATACTGTCTAAGCAGTCCAGTATGCAATATATATCGATATGACCACTTGGGCCATATGATCTTTCAACATACATGCAAGTATGAATCCAATATATACTGATAGTTACAAGAGTTAATATAACACTCTTATACAATACATACATTAAAATTAGAGATTCCTAGCCATGTATGCATCAAAGCCATAACCCGGCTTTCTTATGCAACCTCGGACGGAACCGTCTCCTCATACGCTCACATGCAGCGGGGGATCAGCATTGGGGTGAGCTAAAAGCTCGATGGGAGAATGCAATACAAGTGGGCTCTTTCACCACCTAAGTGCGGTCTGATGTTAAAATAAGCAGCAAATTGACGAATGCGTGATCCTACTTGAATGTCTACGTAGTAGAGAGCTCGGATCAGGTCATGGCGACTCTCTCTTTTTCTTTGGCCTCGTGTAGGGAGATATTCGTTTATTAGTGGGCAACCTTAGGTGAATATATATCAATTGGGCGCTCAGACCAGTTGATATATATTATTTGTTTTAATGGACTACCCTCGGATGAATATATATCAAGCTGAGGCCACTCAGGAAGCGGTTGATATATTATTTAGTTTGGACTACCCTCCGATAATTAACATTTTGGGCTACCCTCAAAGAACCATTTCTCTAGACTCATCATGCTTGGCCAACTCCATATTCTAGGATGTTCAGTGCATATGGAATACATCATGCTAGTTCTACCGATCCCCAATCCACATGCAAACATATCGACATGAATATATTCGCATAATATTCAATCACACAATCATGTCATGTAATTAATCAATTTCAAGCATCAAAATTAGCTCACTTGGGCTAATGAGTATACAGTAATTTAATTTAAATCACTTTCGACCAACACGATATTTTCACAAAAACATATATTTGAGAACACTGTGCAGGAATAAGCGAAACCCTCGTTTACTATTCCGGAAAATCCTGGCTGTCGGTTCCTTAGTGAACCCGCAATCCACGGCCATTCCCGGCCCAATGCATACCAAACAACCATTTAATGCACAAGTTAAACAAACCACACCCAAACAGCCCCTAAACGGCCGTGGAGCAGTCACGGGCTGCTCCATTTTGCTTTCAAAAATTCTATCAATTCGGTCCCAAGTTTTGGGACCGATCAAAGCTAACCCACTACTGGCCTCATTCAACGAAACATTAGTAAACATTTAAATGGGGTAAAAACTCCATTAGGAAAATCCTACCTCGAAGGTTTGAAGAAACTCCCGATCTCGGAATCAGCGTAGCTGTCGCGTAGAACATTTCTCCTTCTTGCCAGAAGTGCAAACGGTCGGATCTTGTGTATTTCTAGAGAGAAGTTCTCTCTCTCTCTAAAACTCTCTCAATCTGCTAGCTACTGGATCCCCCAATTCCTTTCCCACGTTTTTGTTTGGGCACAGAGGAGATGAAGCACTATTCCATATTTCGTCGCTGTGACTTAAAATGAATCAATAGGGCCATTTATGTCCCTCTTTTACCAGATTCGATATTCGGCACTACCTCGATTGTCCATTTTCATTATTTCTCTACTCATACCATATGGTATGGATCACATCTTATGTGTCTTCGTCGCGTGAATCGATTTCTTGCGCTGAAACGCGTGCCTCGGCAGTGGAGCTCGATTGTCTCGGAAGAATTACGAGATTTTCACGTCTTCTTAGGTTTCGCGAGAAGATTCGTGGTCTGTCGTTTCTTCGTCCGGATCTAGAGGAATTAATTATGGATTTTTAACCGAGTACAATTTTTGTGTCCAGAATTCTGATTTGCCCTTATTCCGAGGAAATTGGATTTCTCACGGTCTTACATTCTCCCCTCCTTAAAGGAATTTGGAGTCAGAAATTCGAAAGCGGTCATTATCAAACACCATGCATATGCAACATGCGCTACCGTGCATATAAATAGTCATTTAAATCTCAAGCAGTAAATACGACCTTCATCCGTAAGAAGGGATAGGTGGCCATATCGTGTCGCCGTCTTCGCGTTATTTCGCCATTCATGATCTTGTATAGCGCTCGCTAAGTATGGCAGTGCTTTGCGTGTGAGCGATCCTGGCTTCTCCCGACAATGCCTTGTGGTACTCCTCGAGTCCCATCGTGTCGTACAATCACGTCCCCGATCCACCACATGGCTACGGATCGGAGTATATTCGGGGAGCATGGAGCGTGAAATACCTCGTGGACACGACATCTTTGGCGATAACGTCAACGATGCGTAAGCGTACCTATCCTCTCAGTCTGAAAGGTCGATAAACCGGCGATAACTCACGTGCTTGCGAACGACCCCTTCAATCTGCTTAGGAATCACCTTCAAGGAAATGTGATCACCAACCTCGAACTCAATTAGACGTGGTACATCCGCATAAGCTCTTCTGCCGGCTGCGGCCGTGGGAAAACATTTGTCGTATCAAACTCACACACTTTCTCGGAGGTGTCTCTGTCAGATCGAGGACCGGTGATGGAACCACTCTCCACCTCGGTCGACATAATGTGGTGATGCCTCCCACAGTACAATGCACTCCTATGGTGCCATTCGTCTGTCTTTGTTAATATTGTTTTGGCGAATTCCACTAAGGGCAATCAATCCTCTACCTTATTATCGGGACCCACATTCACAACATGCCCTCTGCTGCAGTATGTAATCTATACACACGTAACCTCTGTGACCTTTGCTTGGTGTGTAAGCTAACCTCTCGAGTCCACGATCAACGACAATCCAATGGGCGTAGCTCAATCCCATGCCATGCATGACCTCCATTTCTAGAGCCCTTGTCATTTCAACAACACCACGCAATTTCCAAGGTATCAACCTCGGTCACCCCGACTCCTATCCTCAACTCCCAAGTCTGCTTGCGATAACCATGTCCTGTGTTTTCATCTGGACTCTTCTGACTCACACTTAGGCCTCGCATTTCTGATTCAACTATAGTCTCATTGGACGTAGTCCTAAGAACAACTCAACCACACTCACCATGAGTGGTGGACCATCTTAGTGCACCCCTCCGGGTCCACCATGAGAAGCGGGAATCTAAGGATCTCTCTATATAATCGGAGCACATCGGTCGACTCTCCTGCACCTAGGAAGAACATCTATGCTTGAAGCTATACAAAGGCCTTAACCTCTGGCCCTGAATCGATGCAGGTGTAAGTGCGACAACCAGGCTAAGGTCTCAGTGCGACAACTCGTGGTTTGTCAAGCTCATCCATGTCAGGCACGACTGATCGACAGCAATGGAGTCACACCACCTACTAAGGTCCACAGCACGATCTTGTGACTACGATCTTTCACGACTTCGACCCACACTCACGGCCTCATTTTCTCGGTGTTCTTCGGAAGTGCTTGTATAACACCCAGTGAAACTAGTTCCTTTAACCCTTACTATGGTGTGGAGGAATGAATTAGATATATTCTCTGCTCACATAGCTACTTAGGAATGTCTTTGTCGCAAAGTCTTGGGATCCTGTCTCACAGAGTGATCCCGTCCTCATGCTCAATCTGGCCTAGTCTGAACTGGTGTGGAAGCGAAGTCTTCGCACTCTTCCCAATGAACTAGGAGAAGGCGATCCTCCCTCTTGCTACCCGACACGGTATCCGAGTGTTCCAAGTATCCCCAATCTCTCTCTATAGTCAGGGCCGCCCCAACCATGTAGTCCATGTCCCGTAGGTGAAGTCCTACGATCTTGTCCCGAATGGACAACTTCAGTCCATTCTCGTGTCTCTAAGTAATACCGGTAATCCAGAGTATATTAATCTCTCGAAGATTGACGTGGAGTCTCTCCAGGCGCATCAACGCCTCTCTGACCTTCTCTAGGTCGTGGCCTCCCGGTGCTAACACCACGTGTCCCAAAATCTCTCTCCTCGGTAAGTAAAACTCGCACTTCTTGCAGACAGCGTACAAATGATGGTCTCTTAACGGTGTAAAACAATCTATCAAGTGATAATCATGCTCCCACTTTGGTGGGGGTGAGTCGAAATGTCATCTCACGAGAGGTGACAAAGCCCGATCTAGATAGGGTTGGAACACCCTATGTATGAAGTCTATGAATGCTGCTAACGCATTCGTCAATCCAAAGGGCATCCTGTAGCTCAAGTGCCCACAAGCGTCTAAACGCCGTCTTAGGGATATCGCGCCTAACCTCGATTGATGGTAACGATCTGAAGAATTTCATCTTGAAGTAGACCCGCTCCTCTGTGGTCGATAAATCATCAATCCTCATTATGGGGTACCGATTACGGATTATAACCTTTGTTCCAGCTGTATGCGTAGCCAGCACACGGTCGAAAGGGTCTTGCCCCTCTTCTTTGCAACTAGAACCAAATCGCCCCATGGTGAAGTGCTCGGTCTAACGAACCTCTTGTAAGAGTCTTAATCGACTCGAGTTCCTCGTAACTCAACCGGTGCCATCCTAAAGTGAGTCATAGAGATGGGGTGAAATAATCCGTGTAACTCAATAATCGTCTACATCCCTATGTGGAGGTAGTCCGTAGCCTATCCGGAAAACATCCACATTCGCACACTACCTAAGGTAGATCCAAGTCCGACCTCTCCTCCTCTAAGGTGCGTCGCGAGCCAACCCGCTTAACCGGCCCCGACACTCGACTGTACCGTCCGGCAAATGTCATGATTGTTCCCCTCGAAATACCATAATGACATCGTCCTCCGATAGCAGAACCCTCCCGCGCCTCAATCGATAACGACTCGTAGGTTATCACCAACCACCCTCGATGACATCGAATCCCTGATTACGTCCATGATCCTCAGTCCACCGCGAGTGTAGTCCCCGAGATCTCTAACTCGCAACCTGACACACTGCACTATTCCCTAATCCCTAGAGAATTCATGCAACGTTCCTCTAAGGTCTTTAGAGGTCCTTGCCCATTTCCACCCTATTCGGGCCTCATTCTCTAGCTAACGCACTAGTTTAACCCCGGGTCGTGGTCGTGAGCACTCATAAATTCTAACACTTTCTCGTTTCAGACGAACTAAATCTGGCCTACCACCATCTGACCTTTTTCCCCATAATGCTCTGGGAGGATAATACGCCCTTAAACCTCCAAGGTTACTAGATCTTCCCGTTCACCGCTATACCAAATTTCAGGTTATAGCATTCACGAATACCCACAATTTCAAGAAAAGTGTACCGATCAACATCGGTGGTGCTCGACCAAAGACTCGTGGACGCCCCTCTACGTCCGCCCCTAATTCAGCCATCTATACCGTCTGAATGGCAACTAGAGTCATTTAATTTTCATTTCAAATTAACTAGTAAATGCATGCCGGGACATTAATAGACTTGACAACCATGAACTGACCCGTTCATTTTCTAAGTGGCGCTAAATTCCAACCACTCAATTCATTTCAGTATCCAAATCCTTAAGGTCGTAATCCATAACCTTAGTATTCACCATTTTTTTTCCTATACGCATTTCACTATTACGTATTATAATTTCCTACTTAACTACCGCAAGAATTACGATTTCAATTGGTAGTTAGTCTACAATACAAGGTCTCTAAGGCATGAACACAAATTTCCGAGACACTAATCATACACTTAACCTGCATATCGCAACTCAATTTCATTTAAAATATTGTTTTCAATTTAAATTTTATTTTCAAAAATTTTATTATTTTTGAAAATTTTATTTTTCGAAAATTTTATCAAATTTTAATTGATTTTTATTTCATTTATTTGAATTTAATAAATATATATATATATTTTTACTAAATGTTGTTCATTTAATGATTCATGATTCATGAACAAGATCAGAGTCAAATTAGTTCCAAAATTGAGTCGAGCCGAGCCAAGTGCACTGTGGCACCAAACTAGCCTAGCCGACCCAACAAAGACGCCTGTGCCCCCGCCAAGATCGGCACACCTAGGGTTGTGGCGCTTCTACGCGCTTACGCTGTGAGCCGCCAAGGCGCTTATCGCCAGCTCGCTTGGGCGCGCTTGCTGCTGGCTGCCATAAGATTCGGCGCGCTTTCGTGTTTCGCTGCGGTTTCGCCATAAGGCTCGTGGCGCTTGCCAGACGCCAAGGCTGCTGCCGCCATAAGGCTATGGCGCGGAGCAAGCCAAGGTGTTGCCGTTGCCGCCATAAGGCGCGCTGGGCCATTGGCCAAGGCTTGGGCCGCTTGTTCAAGGCTAAAGGCTTCGAAGGCCAAGGCTGCCAAGCCATACGGCTGAAGGCCCTCGCGCTTCTCGTCGCGCCTCATACGCTCACTGCAGCTCGCGCTCAGGCGCCAAAGCATCACTCACCCAATGCTTCGGGTTACGATACAAATTTTGTATCGTGACTCACAAGAAATTTCGCACAGCAATACTGTAATGCTAGCTTTTGTATTGCAATCAACTAGTTTATTCTCGCACATAACTACCTCTTCCCCCAACTTTATTGTAATAATATAAATCAACCTGCTACAATACAAAAACCCTTTCTCACAATACAATCTGGGTAGTAGCCCAATTAAATTTTCTGCACAAATTTTTTTTTTGTTTTTCATTATAATGATTATTTTTTCATTTATTTCCAGAATTTGGAAAATCTCTAAAAATCATTAAAATCAGCTTTTTTTTCTTTCATTTTCTTGAACACTCAAATAAATTCATAAAAATTTATTTTTTCCATTTTCTTAAATTTTACACTATATAAACCTTAGAAATTATTTTCTCACTTACAACCAAATAAATTTATAAATTTATTTTATTTTTCCAGCTTTTTCACTCAAAATTTTCTCCACTCAAATAAATTTATAAAAATTTATTTTCTTCCATTTTCTTCAATTTTACTACTTGTAAAATCATAGAAAATTATTTTCTTCAATTCTCATCAAATAAATTTAGTAAAATTTATTTTTCTTGGCTTTAAAATTTCTTCTCATTTTCCAACAATCCAAATAAATTTAGTAAAATTTATTTTATTTAATTTTCGTCGGTTTTGCACTGTAAAACCTTAAAAATTAAATCTCTTCACCTCTAAACCAAATAAATTATGAGTTTACTTTGTTTATTTCTTTGGTTCAAGTTTACACACTGTAAACACCCAAAATGTCTCACACCTTAAAATTTCATCAAAAATTCTATTTTGTTATCCAATAAACCAAATAAATTGATTTCACCTATTTCATTTCCGCTTTGTTAACTGTAATTACTCAAAATATTTTCTACACTTCCATGTGCTAATCACCAAGCACACATACAATCTCAACACCTAAAACAGGTCAAGCACACCAAACACACAACATGACATGGCATACACACCAATCATCAAATAATTCACAAAATCACACAAAACACATCAACACACGTGCACGTAGTGTCCTAGTTTTGTCCCGTGATTTTCCTAGGTAATTCCATACCTAAACTCAACATCAAACCACACCTAGTGATGATGCTCTTCCTCAACCACGGCCTAAGCCCAAATTTTCTATCCATAGGTTTCCATATAATTTACATCTACATCAACCACTTAGTGGGGCGATGGATACCCAAACCCAGCCCCTAGGTATTCGTATACCTAAGCTCCGATACCAAGCCGTGACGCCCAAAACCCGGGGTCCGTGACTACCTCACAACCTACGGAATATTAAGTGGAGGCCTGCCATCCGACGCCACTTAGAAAGCCTGGGCAGATCTCCTTATATCGGGAGCTCTACCTAAAACAACAATTCGTGATATCTGTCCCAAACAAATTCAATATATGCAATATATATCCAATATGGCCAATTACCATAACAAAGACTAACATACATGTTTAATTATGAACTAACTATATACCCACAAGCAAAGAGTTAATATGTTTTTATTTTTATACAATACATACATTAAAATTGTAGAATTTAATATACGATACATCAAAGCCACAACCCTGACTTCTTCTAATACAACCTCAAGGGACGAACCGCCTCCCCCGCGACCGCTCCCGACTGCAGTGGGGATCCCACGACCCGGTGAGCTAAAGCTCGCAGGAGAATCGCTGCTCGGGCTACTCACCACGCAAGGCAAGCAATGTTCCAAAATAAACACACATTCAAGCAAATGTACGATCCTACTAATGTTCATCACCAACTCATATCACGAGTCCTCATCGACTTCTCTCACACTCGCCTAAGCCTCAGGATGAATATTCGTCATTAGTGGGCAACTCCATGAATATATATCAATTGGGCCGCTCTGACGATTGATATATATTATTTGCTCATGATACCCATGAATATATATCAATCGGGCCGTCCGATCATTTGACATATATTATTTAGTTTGACTACCCTCCGATAATTAACATTTACCACCCTCCGAACCATTTTCTGGGGACTCATCTCACGACTAACTCCTATTCCTAGGATGTTCTAATGCATACGAATGCATGTGGCCGCCCCATCACAGCCTAATCACATGCAAACATATCAACATGAATATATTCGTGATAATATCCAATCACACAATCATGTCATGTAATTAATCAATTCTAAGCATCAAAATTGGGCTCACTGTAATAATGATCATACACTAGCAATTTAATTTAAATCACCGACCAACACGTATTTTCACAAAAACATATATTTTGAGAATTATTCGGAATAGCGAAACCCCGCTACTATTCCTAAAATCACAAACATCGGTTCACTTAGTGAACCCGCATCCACGGGCCATTCCACCCAATGCATACTAAACAACCATTTAATGCACAAGTTAAACAACCACACTCCAAACAGCTCCTTAACAATCACCGTGGAGCAGCGTCACGGGCTGCTCCATTTTGCTTTCTTAAAAATTCGATCACCCGGGTCCCAAGTTTTGAGACCGATCAAACAAATTCCCTCACGTCTCATTCAACCTAAACATTAGTAAAACATTTAAACGAAAGAAAAACCCGCAGGAGAAAATCCTACCCCGCGAGCCAGCAAACTCCCCGATCCCTGAGTCCACGCTGCAAATTCGTCCGCGTAACATTTCTCCTTCGCCCTGGTCCGACTACCGGATTCAGGTATTTCTAGAGAGAAGTTCTCTCTTTCTCTAAAACTCTCTCAGTCTGCTAGCTATTGGATCCCCCAATTCCTTTACCACGTTTTTGTTTGGCTTTTTGAAGGAGATGAAACACTATTCCTTATTTCGTCATTTGTGACTTAAAATCAAATCCCATGTTAATTCATTACGTCCCTTACCGTATTCGATATTCGCAATACCTCAGCTCTGGTCCATTTCATTATTTCTCAATTGTTCAATTTATGGTACATGAGTACATACTATATGCGCCTTCGTCGTGATCAAAATCGATTTATCGCACCCGAACGACATCAAAAACGTGCCGACTCCCAACCTGCCCTAAAATTACGAAATTTTACGCGCGCTAATTCAGTTTCATGACGATTCCAACTAAGACAACTGCTTTTCATCCGAGATCAAGAGAATTAATTACGCATTTTTAACCAATTACAATTTTGTAATCGAAATTACGATTTTGCCCTTATTCCGTAAATCAATTTCTGGGTTCAATTACAAGTAGACTTTGCTTTATTTAAATTTTAATATATATATATATATATATATATATATATATATATATATATATATATATATATATATATATATATATATATATCATATTTTTCTTATTTTAAAATTTAAAATATATTTAATATAGGTGAAATGGTTAGGTAACTCCTAGTTTAACCAAGGATTTCAAATTCGAGTCTACGAATTTAACTCGTAATTACGTGGATAAAGACACTGCCTTGCGATCCATCTCGCCTCGTATGAGCACTACAGCGCGATAGCTTTAAAACGGTTTTCGTGTGTACTCGTACTACTCAGAACACCTAATGGTCTAATAAAAAACATGTACTTTATATTTTATCATGAAAATATTTTATTACAATAGTTATGGTTGAAGTTCAATAGGGATAAGAGCTGGGACTCTTGAGTCTGTTTTTATTATTCTCTTTAATTCATCTCATTATTTTCACTTGCTGCATGATCCATAATAAAATATCTCTTTTAATTCCTTTTATATGTACATAAATTGCTACTATCTCAAAATTATTATATTGAAAGCATTTTAAAATTTCTTCAAATTATCAAATTTATATAGTAATGCTAACTTCTTAAAATTTATTATTAATTATCAAAATTCTTATGCATTTACACTTGCTAATTTTAACTAAAATTTATCCTTGTTGATTTGATTTCATAATCATCTTCTATTAATTTTGAACAATAAATTTATTTGTAATACATCCATATTTAAAGTGGTATGTGTTCTGATAATCAAAAATATTTATTCTGTAGGACAAGTCATGAACGTTGAAGTATAATCATAGAATATACTTCCGTTAGCATGGGCATATGAGATAAAATAAATAAATAAATATTAAGATTAAAAATATATTCCTTTCAAAAAAAGATTAAGAATATATTAATTATTTTAACTTAATATTTAAAAATAATGTTATGTTGTAATATTAACTTATTTTATCAAACATATTTAATTTACTTAATGATTTAAATTAAGTTATTAAGTTCTTAAATTAATTTCTCAAACACTTTCTTAGACTATTTAAAATAATGTATGAGATTGGTACAAATAATATTATTAGTATCATCTAAAGAACCATAAAGAAGAATATTAGTTTGTCACATGCTGACACAGTTGAAGTGTCAATAAATTTCTTTTTCTCTTGTATTAATTTTGATGGGCATTTTTCCTTTTCACAAATAGGTCTGTGGGTCAAAAATGGAAATAATGGGTCTTGACTTTGATTGATGTACTAAGTGTCTTTGAGGTGGGACCCAAATGTGACATTTCTTGTGGAACGAGGGATATTCCCTTTTTCAAATACACATCTATTTGAAAGTAGAGGATTCAAACATAAGTTTTATCTTTTGTCGAGATTAACCTTTACTTTGCGTATTCAAATGGGTCACTATTTTTGACAATTTCACTGATAACATTGGTGGGTAAAATAAATGGAAAAGAATGCTTCTTTTACTTGTGTGTTACAAAATACAGGTCTCAAAAAGTATAACCTTTGGCTCACTAGCCCGACGAGCTTAAAAACTAACGCACAATTTATTTTAAAATAATTAAAATAAAACTCAATTTTTCTTTCTCTAAATTTATCTTCATATTTTATTTTATTTACAACAGATGAAATCATTTTGCCACAATTCATTTCTTAATTTTAAAAAATAAAATATTTAAAAGTAATTCTTCAAATCATATTTTTCTATTTTTATTTAAATTTGGAAATAAAAATTTAAAATAAAACATAATATTTTATTTCTAAATTTAAATAATTAAAATACAAAATTATCACCAAACTCAAGAGGCTTTAAGTTCTTATTTGCTAAACTAAAATACGAATTGACTCTACAAAAAAAAAATCATTTTAAAAATGAAACTTAAATTAAGTTTCCTTTATTTAATTACATATTTCGATTTTTATTTTTTATATTTCAAAAGTAAAATATAATTAAAATCATTTATATTTTTGTTTAGAAAACTATAGAATAATATTATAACAAAATATACCTTTCTATTAATTCTATTTAAATTTAATAATTATTATTAAATTTATTAGCATTCAATAAATTAATTTTATATGACTTTAACATAATAATTTAAAATTTTAGCTAAAAAATAATGGTTATATATGCTAGAAGTTTGTGTATTTTCACAATGGTGAGGTCATTATTACCCTACTAAAAAACATAAAGGGTAAAAGAAAAATACAAGATTTAAAGTGCCAAAATACGAATGTAGATGGAGCGGCTCATCATAAGCTTAGGCCATGATAGAAGATTCAACGTTTAAATGTATTAACGACATACGAGAAAGGATCTCTGATTGAGTCCCAAGAAATACAGCTATTACATCAGAATTAAAAGCTAGCTTATTTTTCAAAAAAAAAAATGTAGATGAATGGGAAATCTGGATTTTTACATCTCAAATTCAAATTTTAAATGAAAATTATGTTTAACTTTATCGTGTCTCGTGTCTGACAACCTAAAAGTTGGATAAATGAAAAGGATAAATCATGCAAAACTTAAATATACATAACTTCTTCAAGTACTTTTCAATTTCTTAACAAAGAACCTAAAAATATATTTATTTTAAAAAAAATCAATAATAGTCATTAAAGAAAATCTATTTTATCATTCATAAACCTATTTTGGCCTTTTTTTTTTTTTTTTTTTTTTTTTTTTTTTTTTTTTTTTTTCTCTGCTTTTGGCAAGAACTACATGACAAGAAGTTTCCGTGCCTGCAAGAAATAAATAAATAAAACCAAAACAAAAGAGAAAGAGCAAGATATGAATTTAAATTTCCCCTTGTTGCTCATATTATGTTTCGATGAGTCAGTCCCTTCCCAACCTCCTCCTAACTAAGCAAATAATATTTATGATCAGAAGTTGTCACTATACGAAGGCCATCCAAAAAGAGGATGCCAGTCAGTATAGGTCATCCTCATCAATAGTTTACATGCACTAATATATATATCTATTTTCCATTATTGAAAACAAAAAAGGAGAAAGAAAGAAAAAAAAAATCATACAAAGGAAAGATGACACTATTTGTATATCGGTTTCCAATTGTCCTCAAACAATCATTCATCACACCTATTGCATGAGTGAGTAGTGACCCATAAAAAGCCAACATGAGAACAATAATAGGGCCCAGAAAAGAAGAGTTTGATTCCACTCTATGTTCGAAAGACTCCTAAGAACAAATAATGTACACACCATCCCACCAATGTTCGCTTTATCTTTAATCATAATATCCCACGTGATATGAAAAAGTTTGAAGCTTTTCCTGGGAGAATTTACTCTCATCAAAAGAATTAAAAAGTCATTTTTGCCCCTCACTATTGGGCTCAAAAGTATTAAAAGAAAATACAATTTCTCTACTACAAACCCAATTTGCAAGCAACAACCATAAGTCATTATTCTATTATTCAATTCTTTAACATAAAATATTAGAGAAGGGATGCTTCCAAAACATTGTTTTATTTTTCTAAGAAGATTTCAAAATTCCCTGATTGATGAACTCATAAATGATAATAAATTTATGACAGATTAATGGAACTGCAAGGACAAAAGGTAGATCTAAAAAAATAACAACTTAAAAAACTGTATGCAATGGGCATCTCAATTTTACCATTAAATTTGTTCACATGGGTTAGGTAATGAAACATAATATGAGTATGAAATATGCATCATGAATTAGCCAAAAAAAAACCTATAACCAATGATTATCCAATAACATTAAAACATATCTATCAAATGGAATTACGTAAAGCAATATAGTGCAAATAACACCGCACGAAAATGATAAATTAACTATAATAACCAAAATAAATTAACTCAACCAACTTTTGAAAGAAGAGTTTCTTTCCAAAATTAAGGGCTAGTACTAACCAGAAATGCAAACCTAGAAACAATGGATTGGTTCCTCAAACAAACAATCATTCATCATACCTATCAGAATACTAATGCTTATATTGGTATATATGTATTGATACGATTAGTTTTAGGAAATAAAGTGATTATATGAGTGAGTAGTGACCCGTCAAAAGGCAACATGAGAATAATAATAATAGGGCCTAGATAAGAAGAGTTTGATTCCTCCCTATGGAGCTGAAAGCACTCAGCAAACAAATTATAGACACACCATCCCACCAAAGTCATGGTTTCCTTTATCTTTAATCATGGGCCATCCCATGTGATGTGAAAAAGCATGAAGCTTTTCCTTAGGAGCATTCGACTCAATCGTGCGCGGTTAGAGGTCATTTTCGCTTCAATTATCGACAACACTTACTTTTCAACTAATTTTTATTTATCATTTTGCCTCAACTATGGCTCAAGATCAATTTAGGCCAAAGACGCCCCAAAACTCCGTGTATGGGGTCCGTCGACTCAATTCACAACTCGCGGAACACTCGTGAATGCTCCGTGACCACATTTCACTTAAATCGTACAGAAATTTCCTCAGACGGGAGCTCACCCAAATACAACACCTCGTATTAAACCCGTCCCAAGCAATCCAATATAATCACAACATGAGTAAAACTACTTCACTTGTAATCTACATAAACAATACCCATAAAACATACCAACTATGAATCCAAACTATATCCAATAGTTCTAAGAGTTCAACAGCCATTTTATACAACACATATATTAAAATTGTAGAATTCTAATACATGTGAGCAAATCATCAAAGCCACAACCCTACTTTCTTCACAAACTCTGGGCCTAGACGAGCCGTCCCTCGCACGCTCCCCGTACCAAAATAATATCCTCGACAGTATGAAAGCCAATGCTCGCAGCGAACCACCCCAGCGTACATCTCCACCTGTCAAGCAAGTAACGCCCAAGAAAACACACATTCAAGCAAATGCATTATCCCATCAATGCCTAATCGATCATCTCGCACTTAGTCCTCACCTCGACTCCCTCACACCACCTAAGCCTCAGATGAGAATTATTATATTTATTTTCGTGACAACCTTCCGATGTATATATATCAATCAAGCCGCCTCCTAATGATTGATATTATTTATGGACTACTCCGATGTATATCAATCAAGCCGCTCCGACGATTGATATTTTTAGTATAGATCATTCCTCCGATCAATATTATTTTTATTAAACCCAAACCATTTTCTGGGACTCATCTCATGCACTCACTCCTACCGCCCTAGATGTCCCAAAGGCATATGTAATGGTATGATGCCAATTCCATTCTAATTTATAACACATATAACATATAAATACAATATATTCTATAAAATTCAATCACACAATCATGCTATGTAATTACGCATTTCATCACATCGAAATTAGCTCAATGGGCTAATGATCAAACACGCAGCAATTCTACTTGAATCACTGACTAAACACATTAATTCACAAAATTTATTTTAGAACACTATTCTCGAATGTTGAAACTCCTAAGCATTATTCTAAAAAACCACTAATCATCGGGCCTCACTTCAGGAACTAATTTCACGGCCATTTCATTTCCAACAAACCAATACATGATTTATTTCACACCATATTAATTAACAACCCAACAACCCACAAGGCACACACCGTCGCGGCCACCCATTTTGTTTCAAAATTTACAACAACACAGCTTCCAAGATTTTGACCGATCAAACTACCTTTTTACCACCTCATTCAATTTAAACATTTACAAAGTAATTAAACAAAGAATAAAACCCAAGTAGGGAGAAACTCCTACCACAGTTCGTCGAACTCCTTAAACCGGCACTCCACGCAAACCCTCTCCGCGTGAGCACCTCGGTCTCCGATGACTCCGCGATCACGGATTCCTCCACGACATTCTGCAGAGAAGTCTAAACTTCTCTCTCTAAAAACGCCATTGTTAGCCTACTGCATCTAATTTCTGCTCTATCTCATTTTTTGCTCCTCATTTCATAAGGAGGGAGATGGCTACTGTAGCTTTTTGTCTTTTACTAACTTTAAACTTTTCCAAAATGACATTTATGCTCTTATTTTCCCAAGCTACATTCTAAGACTATCTCGTCATCCATTTTCATCATTTACCATGCCACTGACAAGACACGAAGACACGCATGGGATTTTCTTCAAGATCAAAATCGCTTTACTAAGACCAACTAGCGATGCCCTAAAACGTACAACCCGACCGCTCCCTGGAATTTACAAAATTCGACAAGGCCTTAGATTTCGAGACAATTCCAACGGTGAAACTACCATCATTCGAGATCCGTAGAATAAATTTCTGAGATTTTTAACCTGAATTACAATTTCAGAATCGAAATTACGATTTGCCATTTTTCCGTAAATCGAATTTACTAGCCTTTACATTCTCCCTCTTAAGAATTTCGCCCCAAATTCGTGACAATCACAATCACTCACATGCATATGCAACGTGCACTATACCATGCATGTAAACTAGTAATTTAAATGCTAGATGACTAAACCACGTACCTTCATCCCTAAACAAGAAGGGATAGGTGGCCCGCATCGTGTCCTCGTGCTCTCACGTTGACTCCTCCACTCCACAATGCCACCATAGCACTCTCACTAGCCTCACGGTCTTGCGTCGGAAAACTTGATCACAAATGCATCCAAATGCATACCGTCCTCTCCTCGAGGTCCCATCGCGTCAACCTCAATCCGGTCCCCCAATCCACCACATGAAATGGATCAGGAGTATATTTCCGGAGCCTGGAGACGTGAAATACCTCGTGGACACTGATACATTTCAAGCAGAACGCCCAACCTATCGCTACAGTTGTCTATCCTCTCGAGTATCTCGAAGGCCCAATAAAACCTCTACGATGCTCAAGCCACGAACCGACCACCCTCTCTGGGGGCATCACCTTTAAGAAGACGTGACTTCAACCTCGAACTCTATGGGTCGACGTCGCATCGCCATAGCTCTATGACGACTCCGAGCCGTGAGAAGACGCTTGTCGATCGCTTACCTTCTGAGGTGTCTTTAATCGATCAGACCGCATGAAGCTCTCTCCCACTCCTGGCCCAACATAACGGATTCGCATGGCCTCCCATACAATGCCTCATATGGTGCCATCCGTATACTCGCCTCGATAACCATTGGCCGTAGGCGACTCCACCTTTCGCTGCGCTCTTCCGCCACCCTATGATCCGTGACGCATGCCTCGCAAAGATGTCCACTAACACCAGATAAATCCTCCCACTGACTGATCTGACCGAGGGCGGAACGCCAGATCATCGTCACCAGAGCTCACGCCTTTGGAAACTCTTCCAAAAGTGCGCCATAAACCTCAAGTCCCTATCCGACACTATGGATACCGGTACTCCATAGCTCTCACTATCTCTCACGTACAACCGCTGTAATCTCTCTTAGCAAAGGTCATCCACAAAGCTAGAAAATGTGCCGACTTTCGTGAGCCTGGCCCACTATCACCCATATCGCCATGCTTCGCTTCTCGCTCGCGGCAAGGTCACAAAACCATCGCGGACGGTTCCCACTTCACTCAGCCACCTCCAATGGTCAAGTACCGCCGCTTCCGTCACCTCAACTCCGTCGACATGTGAGACATCGTCGAACAAAGTCCCCACGCACCCCTTCATCCCACTCCAGTAATAATCGACGACGGCATCCCGACATCTTCGTGCCACCTGGATGTACTGCAAACCGAGAGCAGCGTTGAAACCTCGAGAATCTCCTATCTCAGACGGCCAAACGGGAACCATTACCCGCCCTTCTATACCAAGACTACCATCCGCGCAACCCACCAGCCTCGTCACCCGCACTGACCGTAATTCTGGCCCCGATGGACATTATCTCATCGTCCCGCCACCGGGACTCAATCACCTCGCTTCATCAGAGACTAGCAGCCACTAAAATCCCCAAGGTACCCTCGAAGCCCGCCGGGTTGTACTGCAGCCTCAAACCGTCCTACGCCTCGAGCATCCTACCGAAGCTATAATGGGCTAACGCTTCCTCGTGGATTTCCGACCGAGTGTATCGCTTAATTACATTTGCCTTAATGATGGTAATGCAAAGGAAATCATAATCTCTAGGAACTCCATCCATCCGCTTGCCCATATTGAGGTCCCGTCGCTATGAAAATATACTCTTGACTTTTATATCCTGGAGTACACCTCGAACTCCCCTAAGGAGGCAGTGGCGCCAAATCTTCAAGGCAAAGACTACGACCGCAACCGCATGTCGTATGGGGTAATTCGCCAGGATTCTTCAACCGACGAACCATAGTTACTACCCCTGACCGCATCAAACACATCCTAATCCGACCCTCGAGGCATCACAATACACTATGTACCCCGTCCCGTCCGGATTCATCAAGATGGGAGCCGGCAGTCTCCTTTCTCTTCAACTCCTAGAATGCCTCTCAGATCGGGTCATCCCACTCCAAACCCGAATTCTCCTTCCAGGTCAACCTAGTCATAGGTACTGCTATCCTGGAGAAATCCTCAATGAATCTCCTGTAATACCCAGCCAATCCCAAGAAACTACGCATCTCGAAGACTGACTTCGGCCTCTCCCAACTCATCACCGCCGATCTTCTCGGGGTCGACCGACACTCCCCCGATGCCGACACCACGTGTCCCACCCCACCTCGCAGAAGCCGTAACTTTGACACCAGTCTCAGAAGTACAACATGGCGTCTTCAACAATCGTAAACGAGTCCTTGCGATACCATGTTCCCACTCGACCGGGAGCAGATCAAAATATCATCCATGAAGACTACGACAAATCGATCTAATAGGCGTTAGAATACCCTATGATGAGATCCATGAATGCCAAGTACGATTCGGCCATCCAAAGGGCATCACCGTAAACTCAAAGTTCCCATAACGCGTCCTAAACGCTGTCTTGGGGTGGATATCCGTCTCCCTAACCCTCGCCTGATGGTACCAAGTGCTAAGGTCTATCTCTGGAGTAGACTCGCGCTCCTCTCAACCGATCAAACAAGCCATCAATCCCCAATGTATCGATTCTTCGAATAATCCGGCCTCAATCGTCATAGTCAATGCAATACCGGCTGGTCCCGGCCTTTCGCAAATGGGGACCGAGCGCCCCATGGTGAAGTGCCTTGCCTAATGAACCTCGTCCAATAGCTCATGTAACTGCACTGAGTTCCTCAACTCAACCTGCGCCATCCTATGCTGAAATATGAGATTTGTGAAGTACCGTGGTGTAACCTCGACACCAAGTCTACTACCCTCCGTGGAGGTAGTCCGTAGCTCATCCGGAAAAACTACATACTCGCAAACCAATTCTGTAGTAGATCTAAGTCTGGTCTCTCCGTCCCTCTAAGGCTCGCTAGCCAACCCACTAACTGTCCCTGACACCTGGACTCGTACACCGTCTAGGGCAAAATATCATGCTTCGTCTCCTCAAACACCACGCGAGTACCGCCCCGGGTGTAGGCTATAACCTCCTACGCCACAATCGATAACGACTCGTAGGCCGTGGAGCCAATCAATCCCTGCGGTGACATCGAACTCGACATGTCCATGATCCTCAGGTCCACCGTATGGAGTCCCCAGATCTCCACCGCAACCTCGACATATCATCCTTATTCTCGCCCTAATTCCTAGGGGAGAACTCACGTACAAAGGCTCCTCTAAGGTCTCAACCTCTAAGCCTAAATATCTCTCTATGGTCAGGGTTGTCCCAACCATGGAATCCATATCCTATAGGCGAAGTCCTACAATCCTGGCCCGAATGGACAACTTCAGTCCATTCTCGAATCTCCTCACCTCGCCAGGTCAGGCGGCTACGCAATCACCAGCAAATCGGCTAACTCGTGAATCTAGCCACATAGTTCATCATACCGTCGCCCCTCGCTTCGCCTTCTAGGGAACTCGAGCCTTTGCATGCCTCTCTGGGCGCCCTCGAGTACTCACCATGAAACAACTCTTAAACTCGCCCCATGTCATAACCTCTAAGTCTCTAAGTCCTAGAGCCCATCTCCACCACACCTGGCCTCGCCTCTCTACTGAATGCACAGACCCCATCCCCGGGGCCTGGGACGGAGGTGATCTCCATAGCCTTGCACGTTCTCGATCTCGCATAAACCAATGGTCTCCACACCATGTGGTCTCCCTCCCCCGTAAATGTCTGAGGATGATAAAAATAAACCTCCTGAGGCCACTAGGGACCTCCCCGACTACTCCGCAATGCCACCGCGGCGAGAAGTACCACTACAACACCTACAACCTCAGCAAAGGCTCATTGGACAAACACCGGGCAAGGTTCTCGACCAAAGCACCACGCGGACGTCCTCTACGTCCCGTCCTCGTCCCTACTAGCCATCTACACAATTAACATGGTAGTTCATTCACGTAGTATCTCTACTACCAAACACGTACTCGAGACACTATTCATACACGTAAATGCTAGATATATATTATCCTTGCATTTACAAGTAATGCAAGGCAATCAATTTACCTTTAAAACATTTTTTTTATCAACAAAAATTTCATTTTTGAAAATTTTATTTTTTTCGAAAATTTTGTCTAATTTTATTTGATTTGATTTTATTTAATTAATTTTTTTTCATTTTTCTCGAAAATTCTATCTATAAAGACAAGCATTGCAATGGCCACCCCTTTATCAGAATACACCTCACTCGCGCACAATTCTTCCCCATGCTGCATAATAATCCCCCATACTATGTTAGAATCCCCCATACTATGTAAGAATCCCCCAAGTTACATAAGAATCCCTATGAAGAATTCATTCCCGAGTGAGTCGAAATTTCGTTTTAAACGGAACTATGTCCTAGTGAGCCTAACTGAGGGACTACTATATGAGACCCATATGTCTATGCAGAATCCTATGCACAAACTCCTATTGGTATGAACCCTGCTATATAAGAATTTACGAAGAAATATTCAGTGAGTCGAATCAGTAACTGTTTTAACGGAATATACCGAGGAGATTAATCGAGATTATTATGTTGAGAACTGCACGGCAAGGTAGAACCCGCTGGCAGAAGAACTCATTATACAAACCCATTCAGGCAGAACCTGTATAGAAATCTCATCGTTGTCTAACGATTTGAAAGAACTGACCTGAGCAGTGATCTCGCAGAACCCACGTTGGCAAAACTATATTATATCTAACCATAATATGCAAATGGTTTTTGTCACACATCGTAAAAATCTGTAATTTGATCAAATCATTTGATGAGCTCGGTATAATGCGATGTTCCAACTATACATCGGTGACATCATTCAACAACATCGGCATGATTAATACACATCTGACATCAACACTCCAATCACATGATAAAGATCTATACCCGATCTGTGGATTACCGAAACTACATATCCTAACCCAACTAAGCGGAGGTCTTGATATCAAAGATCGCTAACGGTCATCCCAACGAATCATACATACCTATCATCTACATCAAAACCAATTCAAGTGGGTGATGGATAATCAACTTAACCCCCAGGTATCCAGATACCTAAGCTCGATACTGCCGACGCCCAAAACCTGTGGGTCCGTTGATTCACCACAACCCGCGGAACACTTCGTGGAATGTCTGGTGACCCGACATGTGACGCCCCAAAACCCGGGGTCCGTTGACAACCTGTCAACTCACGGAAATCTATGTCTCATGTCATGAGGCACGACATGTGCAAAATGGCCACTGGGTCATACGTCATGCTCATAAATGTATATTTTATACAAAGTATTTATTTACAATTGTATTTAATTACAATTTATACAAACTCGGGTTTCTACCCGTAATTTTACAAAGAACAAAATATAAGATGAGGCCGACGGTCGCTTTCTTCGCTTCTAAAACTCCGGGATGCGTCCCATCCCACGGCTACCTCACACCCGAAAATATTCCCACGACCTAGAGCAAAGCCCAAGAGGGGTAATCTCCTACTGGTTACTCCCACCTAAGTGCAATGCAATGGCACACAAACATCCAAAGAGCATGCTAATATATCAGCTCATGCATATATTAACAAAATTAAATCCATACATCATGTTATTCAGTTTATAATAATAACATAAACTTAGCTCACACAAGCAGGCATTAACCCAACAGCTCCATCTCTTGAACTCGCCTAATAACCTCACACAAACATGCTATTTTTCTCATGGCAATAACACAATATCACATTAATCACACAACAATTTCGTGGGTCAGTCTAAACACCCTAGGATTTCCCTCACTATCCAAATCTTTTTGAATCGAGACCACCGGGCCATCCAGTCTCAACAAATCCCTATCCATTACATGACCCTTAAGCCGAAAAGTAAAGCAAGTAGGAGAAAAACTCCCTGCCTTCCCTGAGTTTGTCGAAACTCCCCAAAACCGGAACCCACGTAGAACCTTGCCATGGGAGCAACTTTGCCCTTACACTCCCGCCTAAGCCAATCCAAGTCTGACAAGTCGGAATTTTAGAGAGAAGGTGGAGCCTCTCTCTCTAAAAATCCCTCATTTTCCTTCTCTTTCTCGGTTGCTCTCTCCCTCTCTCCTTCCCTCTCCCAAACTGATTTGGGAGACTTGGTCAAGAGGAAAGTCCTCTCTATGCCACGTGTCCATTTTTACTTCCGGGACCATGGATCACACCCTATCCTATCCATCTACCTCAGATATCCCTCTCTACCTAAGATCATGCCACGTATCGCAAGTGATTCTACTCGACCTCAGTCTGACTGCATCCTCAACTTGACACGTGGTTCTCGCCACTCATAAGGTGCCAAGTGTCCCGCACTCCTCTACGTGCTCCTCGAACGCTAAATTCGACCGTCTAATTCGACAATTTCAATGCGGGTAGCTAGATTTCCTCAAGGATGATTCCAATCTGCCATCCGTTTCGTCATCCGAGATCTAGTAAAATTCTGGATTTTTACCGAAATTACCATTTTATCCTTCCTTAGGAAATCTGGATTTTCCGGGGTCTCACACGACATTTCTCACGAAAATCGGGCAGAGTCTCCTTTGTACGGGGAGCTCTACCCAAATACAACACCTGTATTAAACCTGTCCCAAGCAGTCCAATATAATCACAACATGAGTAAAACGGCCACTTGGGCCCATAAACAATACCCATAAAACATACCAACTATGAATCCAACTATATCCAATAGTTCTAAGAGTTCAAATGTTTTACTATTATACAACACATATATTAAAATTAGAGTAAATTCCTAATATACGATAAAATTATCAAATCCACAACCCGGCTTTCTTCACAAACTCGGCCTCTAGGACGAGCCGTTTCCTCGCACGCTCCTCGTACCTCGCAAATAACATCCCCGACACGAGCCTAATGCCTCGCAGTGGAATCACCCTGCCGCCACTCCACCCAAACGCAAAGGCAATGCTCCGAAGTAAACACACATTCAAGCAAATGCATGATCTCAACTTCAATGTCTAATCGATCATCTCGCACTCGAGTCATCACCGACTCCCCCACACTCGCCTGCTTCCCATGAGAATTATTATATTTATTCAGGACAACCCTCCGATGTATATATATCAATCAATGCCTCCCACGATTGATATTTTAAGATAGATCGCCTCCGATCAATATTATTTTGGACAACCCTCGAAAACCATTTTCTGTATTTCATCTCATGCACTCACTCCTACCAACTTCTAGGATGTCCTACATATGAAATGCATGATGCCAATCATTCACCCTATAACACATGTAAATATATAAACATGCATATATTCCCATAAAATTCAATCACACAATCATGTTATGTAATTACGCATTTCATCATGAATAAATTAGTCTGCCAATGTGGGCTAATGATCAAACACGAGCAATTCTACTTGAATTACTCGACTAAACACATTAATTCACAAAATTTATTTTGTGAACACTATTCTCGGGAATAGTGAAACCCTCGGTTACTATTCCCGAAAAACCACCAATCATCAGTTCACTTTGTGAACCCGAATTTCACGGCCATTTCCGGCCTCAAACAAACCAATACATGATTTATTTCACAAATTACACAATTAACAACCCAAACAACCCACACAAAGGCACACCGTCACAGCCTTCACCCATTTTGTTTCAAAAAATTTACAACAACACTGCCCCAAGATTCGGATCGATCCAATCTACTCACGGCCATTCAACTCAAACATTCACAAAGTACTTAAACGAAGAATAAAACCTAAGTAAAGAAACCCTACCTCACGGATTTTGTCGAAACTCCTTAACCGGCACCACGGCTTCTCCACGTAGAGCGCCTTTCCTCTCTGTCCCGACGACCGACTCCATTCCATCTCCCACGCATTCCCAGAGAAAAGTCTAAACTTCTCTCTCTAAAAACGCAATTGTTAGCCTATTGCATCTAATTTATGCTCTCTCTCGTTTTTTGCTCCTCATTTCGTAAGGAGGGAGATGACTACTGTAGCTTTTTGTCTTTTACTAACTTAAACTTTTTCAAAACGATATTTACGTCCTTTCTTTCCCGCTTGACATTCTAAGACTATCTCTACTGGCCCATTTTCATCATTTCTACCATGCCACTTATGGTGCATATGAGTACGTATATATGAGATTTTGTCGCATCGAAATCACTCTTACTCAAAGACCAACCACGGACGTCAAAACGTGTCAACTCCGACTGCCTTTCTAATTCACGAAATTCGACGTGCTAGCTAGATTTTGCGAGACGATTCCAACGGTGAAATCCATTTCATCATCCGAGATCCAGAGAATAAATTTCGGATTTTTAACCGAAATTACAATTTTGTAACTGAAATTACGATTTTGCCATTTTTCCAGAAATTGGAATTTTTCGGGTCTTACACTAACACCCAACTAATTTTTTTTTGCCATTTTTAGTTTTGTAGTATTGAAAACCAATAATTTTCCCCTTATTTTCATATGAAGTTAATGTATAAAAAATAAAAAAATAAAAAAAATATTTATTTGAACTCAATATTTTATTTATACACATTTATTTTAAATCATTTTATGTATTTATTCATATAAGTATTAAATAATTTAAAAACTTATAATCTATTGAATAAATTTTAATTTGCTTATTTTTCTTTATGAAACTAAATACCAAAAAATTTCTTAATTTAAATATTTTTTAGAAATCAAGGTGAGTTATAAATATGAATATCTTAATTATAGTCGTAATATAGCCGGTAAACTAAGTCAATGGCCCACAAGCCAAACTGGCCGGGTTCCTTCCGCCCATTTCTATTCTAAGTTAGCTACCAAATTTCAAATTCCCAAACCCATGTTACTGCCAAAACGAGCTAAAATCTAATAAAAATGCTAAAAATATTTTAATAACTTTTACTATTCTTCAAATAAAAATAAATAATTTATAAATATATAATAATAATTAATATATAAAATAATTGAGTCTAAACAAAATAATAATAGTAAACAAATTTAAATAAATTAATAATGAAAGAACATTGTTATAACCAAAGTATCAAACTAACTAGGTAAATTGTGAAACCCCGAAACCCGGGGGTCCCGTTGACAACCCGTCAATGCGCGGAACGTAAGACCCGAAATCACTTCGAAAAAAGGCAAAATCGTACTTTGCTAAAAATCCTAATTTATTCTCTATATCCGATGACGAAACTGGATTTCACCGTTGAATCGTCTCGCAAAATCTAGTCGGGCACGTAAAATTTCGTGAGAATTCGAGATAGCTCTGAAAGGACACTTTTTCGAGGCATCGCGATTCGGGTGCTGTAAAACGATTTTCGATGCGACGAAAGTCACATATAACAAGTACTCAAATCAGTCAACTGGGGAACCACTACCCGTCCCCTATATCGAAGACTACCATCTGCGTGAACGGTCCAAACTCTCGTCACCCGCACTGACCGTACCGGTCCCCGATGGACACTATCTCGCCCCGCCATCGGGACTCAATCCTCCGCTTCTCAACAGACAGCAGCAGCCACTCAAAACTCCCAAGGTACCAGTCCGCGCTTCGCTGCACTGTAGCCCAACCGGTCCCACAAGCCTCAGCATCCGCCACTCTCGAGAAGCTATACTAGCCAACTCTCCTCGTTACTTCCGACTGAGTGCATCAGCCACCACATTTGCCTTACCGAGATGGTAATGCAAAGTGAAGTCATAATCCTCTAAGAACTCCATCCATCCTCATGTTTAAGCCACATGTTAAGGTCTCACAAGGTGAAAATATACTTCGCATCTTTATGGTCCAGCACACTCGAACTCCTCACCATATGTTTAGTGGCGCCAAATCTTCAAGGCAAGACAACCCACACAACTCCATGTCGTGGGCGGGGCAATTTCGTCGTGATTCTTCTGGGAATCGACGAGAACCATAAGCTACTACCCTCCCATACTACATCAAAACACATCCCACCGCCTCGAGGCATCACAATACACTGCGGTACCCCCGTCTCCTCGTCCGACTATCAAGATAGGAGCCGGGCAAGTCTCCTTCAACTCCCGCAATGCCACCGCACGGCCATCCCACTCAAACTCGACCTCCCTTCCGGCTCAAACCTAGTCATGTGTGCCGCTATCCCGGAGAAATCCTCAATGAATCTCCCGTAATACCCAGCCAATCCCAAGAAATTAATTATCTCGAAGACTAACTTCGGCCTCTCCCACCTAATATCACCGCTCGACCTTCTCTCGGGTCGATCGACACTCGATGCCGACACCACGCGGTCCCAAAATCTCACCTAATAAGCCGTAACTCGCACTCACTCGAACTCAAGGCATACCGACGAAGGTCTCGACAACCGTAAAACGATCCTCAAGTGATACTCATGCTCCCACTGACCGGGAGCATCAAGATGGCATCCACAAGACTACGGCAACCGATCTAAATAGGGTCAGAATATCCCATGCATGAGATCCATTAACGCCGCCGCGCATTCATTAACCGGTTAAGCATCACCGCAAACTCATAGTGCCCATAACGCGCTCTAAACGCCTCTTAGGGATATTTGTCTCCTAACCTCACCGATGGTAACCGCCATGAAAAGGTCTATCTCGGGAGTGACTCGCGCTTCCTCTCACTGATCAAACAAATCACAATCCTAATGGGTACCGATTCTCGATCAGAACCCCGCTCAACTGCCGATAATCAATGCACAGTGGTCTGGTCCTTCTTCTTGCAAATAGAATCAGAGTGCCCTATGGTGAAGTGTTTCTGGCCTAATGAACCCCTTTGTCCAATAGCTCATGTAACCCGACTCGAGTTCCCCGCAACTCAACTCGGTGCCATCCCATGCAAAGTCATAGAGATGGGGCGAAGTACTGTGGTGTAACTCGACACCTAAGTCTACTACCCTCCGTGGAGGTAAATTGTGGTCATCCGAAAACATCCACATACTCGCACACTACTCGAGGTAGATCTAAATCTGGTCTCTCCTCGTCCTCTAAGGTAAGGCTCGCAAGCTAACCCGCTAACTGTCCCTGACACCTGGACTCATATACTGTCTGGGGAAAAATGTCATGCTTATCCTCCTGAAATACCACACGAGTACCAGCCCCGCATGTAGCTGAACCTCCACGCCACAATCGATAACGACCGTAAGCCGTCACCCAATCCATCCCTGCCAGGATGATGATCGAACTTGATACGCTCCATGATCCTCAGTCCACCGGGTGGAGTGTGAGTCCTCGAGATCTCCAACTCGCAACCTCAACATATCATCCCTATTCTCGCCCTAATCCCTAGGGGAGAACTCACATACAAAGGCTCCCAAGGTCTCAACTCTGGCTCAATCCCATCACAACCGATGCAAAGAATGAAATGAATGCGACGCACCGTAATCAAATAACACCTCGCCCATAGGCGAGATACAAAATCGCACTCGTATGACCGCTGGGACCACGACTCACCAGGGCGCGATGGCGTACACGCCCGACCCCCGATGTCCCGCTCGTGACCTCGCCCTCCGCCTCTCTACCATACTCACCTCTCGCCGGCCTGTGAAATGCGAGGCGCCCGTGTGGCCCCCTCGAAACTCGTGGCCGCCTTCCGTCCGTATTATACCGCTGGGAAAGTATCGTATCCTCTCCCCGCCCCGCACCGACCGGGATCAGGCATCCAAAACCCCGATCCCCGTCTCTGGGGCAATCCCTCCTCATGTGTCCAAGCCGCTACCGGTAGCATACCATCCGCCCCGCCCGACCGCAATCTCCTCATCCGCCCCCGTCCGTATGGCCGCAACTCCGGGACCCCCGCGAACCAGAAGCCTCCGCCTTTCCCCGAACCAGAAGTTAAGACCGACCGTCCTTCCTTCGCTACTAAAGACCAGATCCGAGTGTCTGAGCATCTCTATCCCCAGGACACCCCAACGGGTCCGCTGACCACCCGCCAACTCCTGACACTGGAATGCTCTGTGACCCGACATTTTTCACTAAAATCGGGCAAAGTCTCCTTCAGCCTGGGAGCTTGGCCCTAAATACAACACCCGTATGAAACTGCCCCAAATACCAAATATAATCACAACATGAGTAAACTGACACTCGGGCTCCATAAACAATACCATAAACATACCAACTATGAATCCAACTATATCCAATAGTTCTATGAGTTCAAATGTTTTAGTCTTATACAACACATATATTAAAAATTGCAGAATTTCCTAATGCATGTATGAAATCATCAAGCCATGTCCCGCCACAAACTCAATAGGACAAGCCGTCTCCTCACACGCCCTCGTACCAGAAAATAATATCCCCTGTGGTGAGCTAATGCTAGTAGTGAATCACCTCAAGTGGGCTACTCTCCACCTAAGTGCAAAGCAATGTCTAAATAAACACACATTCAAGCAAATGCATGATCCTACTGAATGACTAACTCCATCATCTCTGCACTGAAGTCTCACCGATCTCCCTCACACTCGCCTAAGCCTCGTATGAGAATTATTATATTTATTTGTGGACAACCCTTCGATGTATATATATATATATATCAATTGGGTCGTCTCCGACGATTGATATTATGTATAGACTACCCTTCGATGTATATCAATTAGGTCATCTCCGACGATTGATATTTTTAGTATGGATTACCCTCCGATCATTTTTAGTTTTAGACAACCCTCCGAAACCGTTTCTCTAGACTCATCTCATGCACTACTCCTACCGTCCTAGGGTATCCCAAAGGCATATGGAATGCATGATGCCAATTCCATTACGCTTCATAAATATTATGTAAATATATAAACATGCATATATTCACATAAAAATTAAATCACACAATCATATGTAATTCTCATTTCATCACATCAAAATCACTCATCAGTCACACGATCAAACACGGTTAAATTCTACTTGAATTACTCCGACCAAACACATTAATTCACAAAATTTATTTTGTGAACATTCATTCTGGGAATAGTGAAACCCTGCTACTATTCCCGAACAGCGAAATCATCGGTTCACTTATGAACCCGGGGTTTCACACCATTTCCTACTATTCCAATCAATACATGCATCAACAGACAAATGCACAATTAATCCACTCCAAATCAGCCGTGGGATGGGCCACGTTGCTCCATTTTGGTTTCAAAATTAGAGATAATTTTGGCCCCAAGTTTTGGACCGATCAAACGCCATTCAAGGCCTCAAGCTAACCGAAACATTGAAAAACACTTAAATAAAGTGTAAAACCCAAGTAGGGAGAAACCTCTACCTCAAGGAGTTTGTCAAAACTCCTCAAATCCGGTACCCACGCGAAGCCCTCTCCCGTAAAGGCCTTTTCCTCCTTCTTATCCCGAACCGACTCATTCCATCGCCTCCGATATTTTGGGGAGAAGTCATATGCTCTCTCTCCAAAAACCTCCATTTTCGGCTACTGGACCTTTTCTGGTTCAATTAAGGTTTTTTTTTTTTTTTTTTTGCTTTTGGAGAAGACAAACACTATTGAGTGTTTTGTCTTATCCTCATTTAATCTAATTTAAAAGACTATTATGTCCTTTCTTTTACCGCTGACATTCTGGCACATCTCGACCATCCATTTTCATCATTTCACTACCATACCACTTACGGCACATGAGTATCGTGTTATATGTGACTTTCAATCTCATCAAAATCGCTTTACTAAGACTAAACGCGATCAAAACGGCTAACTCCGACCGGTTCTAATTCTACGAAATTTTTACAGTAACTAGATTTCTCGCGAGACGATTCCAAACTGAAACTGGCTTTGTCATCTGAGATCCAGAGAATAAATTTTGGATTTTTAACCGAAATTACAATTTTGTAACCGAAATTACGATTTTGATCTTTTTCCAGAAATTGGAATTTCTCGGGTCTTACATTCTCCCCTCCTTAAAAGGAATTTTATCCCGAAATTCAGGACAATCACAATCACTCACATGCATATGCAACGTGCACTCTACCATGCATGTAAACTCGTCATTCAATTATTAAACGACTAAACTACGTACCTTCATCCCTAAACAAGAAGGGATATGTACCCGCATCGTGTCCTCGCGTTCCCACGTTGACTCCTCCACTCCATAGTGCCGCCATAGCACTCTCACTAGCCTCACGGTCTTGCATCGCAAAACCTGATCACGGCTATCCAAAATACATACTAGTCCCTCCTCAAAGGTCCTATCAGTGTCAACCTCGATCTATCCTCAATCCACTACATGAGCTGGATTTGGCGATATCTGCTACATGAGACGTGAAACACCTCGTGGACACCCGACTACGTCGGGGCGATAAAGCCAACCTGACGCTCTACAACGCCTCATCCTCTCGAGTATCTCGAAAGGCCCAGTGAATCTTGGCAATAGCTTCCCACGCTTGCCGAACCTCGACCGCCTCCCAGCATCACCTTCAAGAAAACGTGATCCCCAACTCCGATCCTAAGGGTCGACGCCGCATTAATTCATAGCTATCTCCCGCGGCCTCAGCCGTGAGAAGACGCCGTCGTATAAAGCTCACTCTCTTCGAGGTGTCTCTAATCAACCGGGACTGATGGAACTCCTCCCACCTCGGTCCAACATAACGGTGATCTACATGGCCTCCCATACAATGCCTCATACGGTGCCATCTGTATACTTGTCTGGTAACTGTTGTTGTAGGCAAATCCTACTAAGAGCAATCGCTCCTCTACCCTTAAGACCCAGGGCGTATGCTCGCAGCGTGTCCTCTAACACCTGTATATAATCCACACCACGTGTAACCCTACACAACCCTTACTTTGTGTGTAAACGCTGACCTTCCCAAGGTCACAATCCTTGACAATCCAATTGATCGTCAACCTAGTCCGTGTCATGTATGACATCCATATATTGAGCCCTTGTCGGCTCAACAACACCCAATGCAATTTCCAAAGGGTTATCCAAATCTCGCGTCACTCTCGACTCCTATCACCCAATTCTAAGTCTACGTGATAATCATGTCCGTGTGTTTTCATCTCGATTAACTTAACTCTTCGGCTTACACTTCGAGCCTCTTACATTCATACAGAAATTTAGGGATATCTCCCCGGGTCTCTTACACCCTAACTCCAGGATTCTCACCTTAAGGGATTAACGACCCCCTTTTTGTTTTGCCCAACACACTCTAATTACTCTTCATTTACTGAATCGAACTATGAGTCTTTATTGGACGTAGTCCTTAAGACAAACTCAACCCACACTCACCAAGAGTGGTGAATGATCAAGTGTTGCTCGTGCAACCCACACCACTCGACGCGATGTTGACGCGCACACGAACTCAATAATGCCATCGTGACACCCTATCCCAGTGGTCCACCACTTGAGCAATCTCTGAGGACTTCACTACACCCGACCTATCAGTCAACTTTCACCCTACATTCTAGTGGAAGAACATATACCGCTTCTTCTAAAGGCCTTAACCTCTAAGCCTAAATCCAAGGCCGTGTCGGGTATGATAACCCGGCTAAGGTCCCAATTACTAACAACCCGATGGTCAAGCCACCTCATTCAGCGTCAAGCCCGACATCAACAACCGTCAGCTCTACCACCCTCAAGGTCCACCACGCCTGGCCGCAAGAACTCCTGATTCGCCCCGACTTCGACCCACACTCGCCCTCGGCCTATCTCGTTAGTCAAAGTGCTTGCATAGCACTCGAACCAAATCGGGTTCCTCCGAATTCGCACTAAAGCGTGGAGGAATGAATCGTATACTTCCTGCTTCACAAATGAACTGGACTGCTCGGCCCCAAAGTCCCGATCCCCGCTCAAGTAACCTGGCCTCACATGCCAAATCTCGGCCCCCGGTCCCGGGGGCAGGTGAAGGTAAGTCTTCGCCTTCCCAAAACCAGAAGAAGGCTGATCCTCCCTCTTGCCACTAACACCGCATCCCGGAAAGTGCTCCGAGCATCCTCGATCTCTCTCTATGGTCGTGGCTATCCCAACCATGGAGTCCATGTGTGCCAGAGGCGAAGTCCTACGATCCCGCCCGAATGGACAACTCTCCAAACAAGATTCCTCGAATCCTCCCATAATACTCCAAACAATCCCAAGAAAACCACGTGATTCGAAGATCGACATTCTGGGCTCCTCCCAACTCATCACGACCTCAACTTTCTCTAGGTCCACTGACACGCCTGATGCCGACACCACGTGTCTCAAAATCTCACCTCGCAGCCAAAACCTCGAACTTAATTAACTCGCGCATGTACCGATGGTCTCTCAACAACCGTAGTACAATCCCCCCGCGCATGCTCATGCTCCCACCGACCGAGTGTAATTCAAAATTCCATCCATGAAGACTACGACAAACCGGATTCAGATAGATTGTAACACCCTATGCATGAGATCCATGAACAAGCCGCCGCGCATTCGCCAATCCATGTGGCATCACACAAATTCAGTTCCCATAACGCCCTAAACTGCCTCGTGGATATCTGCCCCTAACTCTCAACCGATGGTACCAAGGTGGTTGTCTATCTTGGAGTAGACTCGCCAAGCCCTCAACCGAGTCAAACAATCGCCAATCCTGTGAATGGTACCGACTCGATCGTGAATCCCCTGCTCAACTCTGTCGATAATCAATGCACAAATGGCCGTCTTGTCCTTCTTCTTTGCAAACAGAACCTAAGCGCCCATGGCGGCGCTCGGTCTTATGAACCCCTTGTCCAAGAGCTTCTCCCGAGCCGACTCGAAGTTCCCGTGAATCAACCTGCGCCATCCTACGCGTGAGTCATAGATGGGCGAAGTACCGTGTCAGAATCCTCGATACCGAAGTCTACAACCCTCTTTGGAGGTAGTCCAGGTAGCTCATCTGGAAAAACATCCACACTGCATTTACTCACTGAGGTAGATCTAAACTGTCTCCTCGTCCCAGTAAGGCTCGCGAGCCAACCCGCTTAACCCGTCCCTCGACACTGACTGCATACCGTCTCTGGGCAAAATATCATGCCGTCTCTCGAAACACCACACGAGCAATCGGCCCCACGATAAAGCGTAACTCTCCGCGCCACAATCGATAACCCACCCCGGGTAAGTCGCCACTAATCCATCCCCGTGGATGACATCAACCTCGATGTGTCCATGATCCTCGTGTCCACCGTGAGTTAGAGTCCCGAGATCTCCAAACAAGAACCTCGACATATCATCCCTATTCTCGCCCTAATCCCTAAGGGAGAACTCACGTTGTCAAGCCCCGATTCCCAGCCCGACCCGATTAATGGATCCGAACCGGGTTCTGGGACGCAAGAACATATATACTGGTATTTCGGATCTTATACGTGTATTACAGAACTTACACTTGTCTTACGGATCTTATACGGAGTTTATTCTGGTACAAAAGTACCCGTAGATACTACATAGATTCATTATACGAAGTACCCGTAGGTACTACTAGACTTATATCTCCCGAAGGGCACATATTTGTTATCTCAGATTCATATACTTATACCGGAATATTTATACTTATACCTGTCCTTATCACATACATATACTTATCAAATCTCTTCTAGGAATTATAGAGTTTCTATATGTACGGAGGTACCCGTAGGTACTATAAGTCGGAACATATCAGAGTCATATCACATACAGTGGTCGATCGTAATTTATGCAGATACATCATATACTGACATTAGTCCATAAGAATTACAAGTCACACGTATACATATACCAGTTTATACGTATTCGTAACATATCCCAAAACAACAGTTGCTCTGCTTACATCGTGATCATCTTTAGACTTATACAATTTGTTATGCTTATAACAGTTCTCGCTATCTCTGACCTCCCATAGGAGTTGCGTAACTAATATTATGCGTAACTTATACTTATAACGTAATTTTATGTTTATTCTGTGGACTCCCGAGTTACGTGAACTTATCCTAGGATTTTAGATCTTATATGGAGCTTATTCTCGTATTTCTGATAGGAAACTACCCGTAGGTATTACAGAACATTTTCTTGTACAAAAATACCCGTAGGTACTGGCGTAATCGATTCATTATATTATACGCGTATAAATTGTAGGTACTATTGACTTATACCGCTTTGATAAGATACGAGAGTACCCCGTAGGTACTACAGACTTAATCGACATGTGGGTACCGTAGGGTAATTACTGCAATGCATACGCAGGTACATTCGCATCTTTATTCTTATTCATTATTCGTAGTCTTATCATATAATTATCGATTGCCTAGACCAGTAATAATGGAATGAGTAGGACACAAGACAATAAGTACTAAGGTACAATATGCGATCAGGTGCCGTAGCACAAAGCAGAGGCCAAGAATCGATGAGTGCCACAGACTAATCGTGAGAGTACCGGCACTAATGTGCCGGGCGATCGCAGAGCCACGCACTAATCGTGAGGCACCGGGCGTACTAATGTGTCAAGCACGACGAGTCGCCGCACTAATCGAGTACCGGTACTAATGCAGTCAAGACGCATCGTGAGAGTGCCGTCACACTAATCAGAGAGTACCGAAGTACTAATGTGCCGAAGCACGATCAGAGAGTGTCGTCGCACTAATCAGAGAGTACCGAAGTACTAATGTGTTGAAGCACGATCAGAGAGTGCCGTGTCATTCAATAACTAGTCTTAGGCAGTTTTACAATTATATGAGTTCAATAACTTACTATCTTATAATAGGGGCATTCTTAGCCACATTATGTGTTCATGAATATTGCCTTTCATATTAATGTTCATGTTTCATATTCATGTTCGTGTTTCATGAACACATCTATACATATTGCCTTGTTCTATATTTTCCTTGTTTCATGCCTATTATATATGGAACTTCATATACTTATAAAGTATGATGTCTATGTATTCTCACATCATTCATGTATTATTGTCCCTCTATAAATCTATTTTACTTGGAAATTGGAATCAATCCAATCGGATCATCCAAAATAAAGTTATGGCATTTTCATGCCAACTAGTCATTTTACCGATTTTACTAGGGACAGTTTGTATTACTGATTTTTCTGGGGTCTTAACTTCATATTTGGCACTAGTTCTTTGTAATTATATTTAAATCTACAGCTAAGGGTCTTCTATCTCCAACTGAATCACCCAATTCGGAGCACCGAAACTTAAGTTATGTCCGAAACAACTCAGACTACTCTATGATCATGCTGATGCAGAATTTTTCTTGAACATGGCCCCACTTTGAGTGAATTTTTGGGCCACTTAGAGTCGGAATTTGACGATGTCTATTTCTTTATGTTTGATTTTCCTTGAAGTCTATTTTAATTTTCCACATGAATAACTCAAATCGGATAATAAATGAGAAAGTTATGGCCAAAATACAAAAACTGGTCGAAATGTAAAGTTAGGTCGGTGGTGTACCTAAGACACCCCTAACGTGTACCTGGGCATTACCGCCAAAATGACCAGAACCCAAAGTGTATCGGTACAAGCTCAAGGTGTACCGGTACACTTCACCCGAAAATGCCCAGAATGGGTATTTTCTCCCCTTTTTCATACACTTTCATCCATAGATCACTCTTAATGCATCCTTCATCAAAAACTAACATGGAATCCCTCCCAAGAACTCCATAAACACTTTTAATTTGCAAAAGAATCCTAGGATTCATACCAAAATTCACCCAATTCTACAAATCCTTGGAATTGTGAAGGATTCCATATCTACTCATTATCAACTAGGGCTTTTTCAACCAAACTTCCCTTAAATCTAGAGTTAGAATGTTTGCCTAGCAAAACCCTAGAGAAGGGAACCAAATTAATGTCCAATTAAAACCCTAGCAATCCATACCTAAGTAATTCTTGTATTAAAATCATGCTAGAATCCATAATTTCCATACAAAGTTCATACCAAAGTCAAGCATCCATACCTTGGCTTTCTTGATCTCCTTCCTCCTCTTCTTCTCTTCTTCTTCTTCTTTCTTCTCTACGGGTTCTCCCAATTTGAGACCAAATTTGGTCTTTAAAATCCCATTATCTTTTAGGCCTTGTTTGGCCCTCAAAAACCCATTTTTGGGTTGTTTTCATAATTGCATTTTGGCCCCCCAACTCTTGGCCATTGGTATTTCAATTTCCTTTTATTGTATTTTGGCCTCTCATCTTCTTGGAATTACACAACAATTCATATTATTTCTTCTTTGGCCCATAATCTTTTCAAATTATGACTTTTAAGCCCATTTTTGGACAATTTACATATTTGTCCTTGTGTCTTTAAAATTTCCGGGTCTCTCGTTTCCATGTTTCACATTTAACTCACGAAACATTCAAATTACGCTTACAAAATACCTCCTAAACATGTCGAAACGACTAGGTATATTTTGGGGTGTTATTGAAGGATCCCGAATCTGGATTAACTCCTTATGAAACCGAAGAGCGCTCCCCGCGCTCCAATGGATATAGAAACTTTCCTTAAAACAATAAATAAAATCCATGGAGCGAACCCTCAACTCTTAACATATCTTTAGAAAATAATGCGGAAGCGAAGTGGTAAATTTTTTTTTTCTTTTCTTTCTTTTTCAAACGCCTTAGATTTTTCTTAAAATTGCAGTTCCCTCCTCGTTTCGGACTTTCCCAAATTTACAAACCTCGCGAAAAACATTTAAAACACTTCTAATCTTTCCATCCTCAACTTCCCAACTTCCGCTTAGGACTCCGTCCACAACCCAATCAAACACAATATATACATATATACATTTATTCATTTCAATCATCAAAACATTTGAAACTTCTTCAACCATGCATTTGTTTTGAAAAGATTGGGCTCGAGCCTGCACTTAAGCCGACCGCCTACGCACCCGGGTCCACCGAGGATCAAAGCCCACGAGTCCCCTCTCTCTGCTCCTCTCTCTCTCTCTCTCTCTCTCTCTCTCTCTCCCTCTCTCCCTCCTCTTAAATCTCTGCAATATACATGTGGTAAAGGCACACATCCAAAGTGCACATTCTCCAATGTTTTCTTTTAAGGAAAAAAGGAAAATGTCATGCAAGGTAATAATGAATTACGCTGCCGCCTGCTGTCTCGACTCACTGCACGGAGGGTCTTTATCGCGCATTCTATCTCGGTCTCGAAATGTTTGAAATATACGGAAAGAATGAGCTAAAGGAGCCAGTTGAGTGTACATTTTCATTTAAATAACATTTTCAAGATATATCAAAGTAATACATACTATTACAATTAAAATCAATTTATGTCTTAAACATTTATGCCTTAAACTTTCTTCTTTTCTTTGAGCACAAATACTTATACAATTAAATCCATTTATGCTCTTAAAACATTTACGCCTTAAACTTTTCTTTCTTCTTTATTTCTTTCTTTGATTTGAACCCTGTGGGAATAAACACATCCGAACAGCTTCCTGCACCGACTGAGGGACACCCCACATTCCAAATATAACTACTACGTCGTGAGAAACTCACGCTTGCATAGGGTTCCAAATTATAGTACTATCACGTAAGGATATTACTCTAGACACCTAATTCCCTCGCTAGTAACCTATAATCCTTACCCTAAATCCTTACACGCTATGTACCTCGCTCTATACGTCTGGTACCACTATAGGGTTTAGGGTAATCCATCAGTGTTATTTCTTCAAAATACATTTATAAATACATTTAAATCCTCATTTATCATTAAAACATACATATGCATTTTTTACATTTTAAAACTTTCATGTGATACTTTAAATATATGCATACCTATTTCATATACATATAAATATATATATATATATATTGATGCAAGATAAAACATTTCATAAACATTTCCCAATAAACATTCAGTTTAACATTAAAACCATTCACTTTTAAAACTCAATTTTCAAAATCATTTTCACTCACGCCACCGCTCAATCCCGCTTTGCTTCCCGTCGACCCCGCTTCCTGCCCGATAGTCTTTTTCACCTTTTCAAGAAAAACCACAACTATACATTTCACAAGTAACTTCCATTTTAATCCACCATACACATTCATTTAAAGCCAATGAACAAATTACCCTTAGGCACTAAAAAAACCCATTCATTTCGGGCCAACCTTTTTCCAAACAACACTCTATAGACTTTATGACTCAAAAAATTATTCAAACGGTCTTCTAAAATTTATGAAACTCTCCAGACGTCCTTTAGATATCCACGACATCTCTTTAAATTCAATTTTAAAATTCCTTCTCTTAAAGCCTCAACCACATAACACAATCTGCACAACAGATGACTCAGTTTGGCAGAACAGAATCTGCACATAGCTCCACTTTGAAACATTTTCTGGGAACTTTGGGATTAAAATATTCTTAAACTTCCTTCAGATAAATTTTTCCCCTAGAAGTATATTTTAACCATCAACTTGAATCACTCAAATCGGATCAGAAATGAGCAAGTTATGGTCAAAATACGACATCATCAAACAGAAACAGAGCATTTTTACCGAGAACCGCATGCTGGCTTACACATGACCCTACTTTGAGTAAATTTTTGGGAACTTTAGGTTTACAATTTGCACAAACTTCCTTCTTACATAACTTTTCCCCTAGAAGTCTATTTTACCTGCAATTTTGAATCACTCAAATCAGATCTGAAATGAGTGCTATATTCTAAAATATTGGTGTTCATCAACAGTGAAATGTATATTTCCTAATGAGCAAACCTTGAATTTTTTCCAGATTTTGTGTTTTGCTTCCATTTTTCCACTTTTGCTACCAATTCACTTCATATAAAGATCATAATTCATAACACTCAAGAAACATCATGGAATGCATCTAAAACCAGCTCCACAACACTTAAATTGGTGCTATGGAACCCTTGAATTCATTCCATGGACTGCATCATGGAATGCATCCAAGAACTCAACCTAGGTCACCAATTCTTTTTAAAACCACATGCTTTTGATGATTCCATGCTTCCTTTACACCAATTGGGGCAAACTCTCATAATCCCAACAAACATCTAGGTTTGTGTGACCTTTACACAAAACCTAGACCAAAGGAGGAACAATCTCCATAGAAATTCACCCTAAAATCCCTAGACATCAAAAAGACATTTGATTCAAAGACAATCCATACCCAATCTTGGGACTTCTCCTCCTCCTTCTTCTTTCCTTCTCTCCCTCTTACTTCTCTTCTTTCTAACCGTGAGCCCTAGCTCCTTGGAGACCAAATGAAATTTGGCTTTTAGTTTTTTTTTCATTTTTCTTTATAATATCAACTTTCCTTAATGTAAATTTGCTCCTCATCTCTTAAATATTGAAATTTAACTTTTGAAATTTACTTGACCTAATTCCTCTAATTTGGATTTTCAAAATTTTCATATCCTTTTTGCTTAATGACCATTATACCCTTATGCTCATACCACCCTCTCCGGTTTCCATAAATTATCCTTTCCTATTTTAGTCTCCAAAATACTACTATTATAACATTCAATCAGGTTGGGGTTTTACAGTTACACACGTAACAAGGCTCCTCTAAGGTCTCAACCTATAAGCCCAAATATCTTTCTATGGTCAGGGCTGTCCTAACCATGGAATCCATATCCTGTAGGCGAAGTCCTACAATCTTGGCCCTAATGGACAACTTCAGCCCATTCTCAAATCTCCTAACCCCGGGCTCCGCCAGGCCACTGCACCATCAACAAATCGGGCTAGCTTTGCGAACCAAGTCACATAATCCATCACAGTCATCGCCCCTTGCTTCAGCTCTAGGAACTCTTGAGCCTTCGCAACCTCTGGGAAGTACTTACCCATGAATAACCCCTGAAACTCTGCCCATGTCATAGTCTCTAAGTCTCTAGAGGTCCTTGCCCATTTCCACCATACTTGGGCCTCACCCTTTAGCTGGAACGCAGCTAGTCTAATCCGGTCGCGCCAAAGGTAATCTCACAGCTCTAACACCTCTCGATTCGCATGAACCAATGGTCTCACCATCGGATCTCCTCCCGTGAATGTCGGAGGATGATACGCCTAAACCTCCGGAGGTTAGCCAGATCTTCCCGTTTACTCGCTATACACGCGATAGCAAATGATGTAATACCTACGTTTCAAAGAAAGGCCTGGCTGATCAACATCGGCTACCGGTCAAATGTCGGTGGTGCTCGATCAGCGTCTCGCGTGGACGCCCTCTATGTCCTCTCGTCCCTTCACTATTATTCACAATTAACATGACAAGCACCAATACAAGATTCTAAGGCATAAACACAGCCCCGAGACACTAATCATACACATAAATCAGTGTATACACATTGTCCTTACATTTACAGGTAATGCAAGGCAATCAATTTTACATTTAAAATATTGTTTTCAACAAAAAATTTATTTTCGCAAAATTCCATTTTTTTTTGAAAATTTTATTTTTCGAAAATTCTGTTCAATTTTGATTGATTTGGATTTGATTTTTATTTCATTTAATATATTTTTTCGAAAAATTTGTGATGAATGAAGGTTCATGAACCGAGTTCAATAAACACAAGTCCAAAAATTGACTCGTGGCAAAGATTGAATCAAACCGGGTCAAAAATAGGTTGAGTGCACCAAGTGCACAAACACACCAGAAGAAGACGCCCTGTGCCACGCCTGTGCTCGTAGGCCGCGCTGCGCCGCACTCCGTCGCCACGCCTCACGCCGCGCCGCCCGTGCCGCCAAGCCCCGCAGCCCCGCCACGCCCGCGCGCCCCGTGCCTCGTGCGCCCACCGCGCCCGCGCCCGCGAGCCTCGCAGGCCGCCCAGCGCCCCGTGACCGGGCGCCGCTTTATGCCCAACGGGCAAGAGCCCATTTCAAGTTCTGATTCATAAATTTTTTTTTTTTCATTATATATATTTTTTTCATTATTTTTATTTTCCTTTAATTCTTGACAATTTATCCAAAATCCCCAAAACCTCTTGTTCTCACATTTATCAAATAAAATTTATTAAAAGTTTATTTCATTATCCAATAAACCAATAAATTTCTAAAAATTTATTTCTTATTTTCTTCATCCAGTCTTACACTTTGTAAAACTCCTAAAATTTTCCACACTTCATCCTATGCTATCAACCAAGCATATTTGCACACAATTCACCAATTCACATGATCACACTTCATTTCACCAATTCACACACAATTTTATCAAATCACACAAAACAACTCAAACACATGCATATAATGTCCTAGTCTTGTCCCGTGATTTCCTAGATAATCTCATACCTAAACCGAACATCAAACCAAACAAGGGTGGGATGTTCTTTCGACTATACTTAAGCCCAAATCCTCAACTGGGTTTCATATACTCTATACTCTACATCAACCCACCCAAGTGGTGATGGACACCCAAACCCGAGTTCCCTAGGTATCGTGATACCTAAGCCGTGATATCAAGTCGTGACGCCCAAACCCGGGGTCCATCATCCGTCAACTGTGAATACTATGGAATGCCTGGGTGGATCCGACATTTTTCACGAAATCTGACAAGAGTCTTCTTTGTATCGGAGCTCCACCCAACACAACACCTGTATAAAACTTGTCCCAAATAACCCAATATAATCACAACATGAGTAAAACGACCACTCGGGCCTCATAAACAATAATACCCAAGAAAAGATACCAATCATAACCAACTGATATTCAATAGGGTTTTAAGAGTTCAAATGTTTCACTCTTTACACAACACATATATTAAAAATTAGAGAATTCTAATGCATATATGAACCACAAAGCCACAACCCGCCTTTCTTCACAAACCCGGCCCCAGGATTCCAGCCGTCTCCTCGCACGCTCCCGCACTGCAAAATAATATCCCCGACAGGTGAGCCAATGCCTCGCAGTGAATCACCCTAAGTGAGCTACTCTCCACCCAAGGCAATGTTCAAAGTAAACACACATCCAAGCAAATGGATCCTACTTGAATGTCTAACTTGATCATCTCGCACTAGTCCTCACCGACTTCCCAACACTCGCCTAAGCCTCGTATGAGAATTCATTATATTTATTTGTTAGTGATTGAACCTTTCTGATGTGTGTATATATATCACCTCAAATGCCTCCACATTATCATTATTTATAGACTGAATCCTCCATGTAAATCAATCAATACCACGATTGATATTTTAGTATAGACTCACCGATCAATATTATTTTTAGACAACCATTCGAAACCATTTTCAGACTCATCTCATGCACTCACTTTATCGCCCCAGGATGTCCCAAAGGCATATGGAATGCATGATGCCAATTCCATTACGCTCTATAACACATGCAAATATATAAATATGCATATATTCATATAAAAATTAAATCACACAATCATGTTATGTAATTTCTCATTTCATCACATCAAAATCAAATTAATGCGGCTAATCAAACACGAGCAATTCTACTTGAATTACTCGATCAAACACATTAATTCACAAAATTTATTTTATGAACACTATTCTTGGGAATAGTGAAACCCTTGGTTACTATTCCCAAAATTGAAATCATCTGGCTCACTCTTTGCTGAACTCCTGTTTCACGGCCATTTCAAATTTCATTCCAATCAATACATGCATCAACACACAAATGCACAATTAATCCAACTGCAATCAGCCGCACAGTCATGGGCAGCTCCATTTTGCTTCAAAATTATATCAATCTTCGGTCCTAAGTTGACCGATCAAACGTGCCATTCATGCATCAAGCTAACTCAAACATTGAAAAACACTTAAATAAAGTAAAACCCAAGTATGGTAAACTCCCTACCTCGCGAGTTTATCAAACCCTCAAATCCGGTACCCACGCGAAGCCCTCTCCGTATAGAGCAGCTTTCCTTCTTGTCCCGAAGATCGCGACTTCGCCGGATCGCCTCGATATTCTAGAGAGAAAGTCGATGCTCTCTCTCTCCAAAACCTCCATTTCTGCCACTGACCTTTTCTCGGTTCAATCTACGCTTTTTTTTTTTTTTTTTTGTTGACAAGACAAACATTGAGTGTTTTGTCTTATCCTCATTTAATCTAATTCTAAAAAGACCATTATGTCATTCTTTTACCGCTTGACATTCCTCGTGACTCATCTCTACATCCATTTTCTACTATTTCTCTACTCATACCACTTATGGCACATGAGTACGTGTTATATGCGACTTTCTCAAGATCGAAAATCGTTTTATTTAAGACCAAACGCGATGCCGAAAACGCAAGGCTAATCTTGACTGCCTTGGAATTCTACAAAATTCTTACGGGTAACTAGATTTCACGAGACGATCTCCTAAATCTGAACCATTTCGCCATCCGAGATCCAGAATAAATTTTTGATTTTTAACCGAAATTACAATTTTGTAACCTAAATTACGATTTTGCCATTTTTCCTTTTCCGTAAATTGAATTTCTCGGTCTTTAACTATCTCACGCTCTATGGCCGTGCTGTCCCAACCATAGAGTCCATATCTCAGCCAAGTCCTGTCCTTTCGTCAATGGACAACTCAAATTTCATTCTCAAATCTCCTAACTTTGGCCATGTCTGTGGCCACGTAATCATTAGCAAACCGGGCTAACTCTGTGAATCTAGCCACATAGTCCATCACAGTCGTCGCCCCCTTCTTCAGCTCTAGGAACTCCTGAGCCTTCTCATGTCTCGCAGTCTTTGGAAAGTACTTACCCATGAACAGCTCCTTAAACTCTGTCCATGTCATAATCTCTAAGTCTCTAGAAGTCCTAGCCCATCTCCACCATACCTAGGCCCGCCCTACCGGAATGCAGCCTAACCTGATCCCGGTCAGATCGGAGGATCTCCATAGCCTCCAATACGTTCGATCCGCATAAACCAATGGTCTCACCACCCAAGTCTCCCTCCCGTGAAATGTCGGAGGATGATGCGCCAACCCCGGAGGTTACTAGACCTCCCCGACTACCCGCTATGCCAACTCAGGCGATAGCAGCCACAGAACACCTACAAAAGATCGCAAAGGCCCGCGATCAACAATCGTATTGCGGTAAAATGCCTCGTGGTGCCTCGATCGCTGCCCTGGACGTCCCTCTTACTAGCCCCGCCCTCTACTAGTCATCTACACAATTAACATGGTAGTTAAATTCAATACAAGATTCTAAGGCATAAACACAAATTTCGAGACACTAATCATACACATAAATCAAGCAGAGCATTGTTCTTGCATTTCAGAGGTAATGCAGAAGGCAATCAATTTTGCATTTAAAATATTGTTAACAAAAATTTTATTTCGGAAAATTTCATTTTTGAAAATTTTATTTTTCAAAAATTTTCTAATTTTTTAATTTTTATTTAATTTAATAAAAAAATCGGTAAATTTTGTGATGAACAAAGGTTCATGAACCGTGTTCACGAACAATGTTCAAAAATTGACCCAGAATAGCACAGTCAAACCGGGTCAAAATCAGCCGACTGCACCATGCACACCCCTGGCACAAGAATACGCCCAGCCGCACGCCCCGCCGCCCGTGTCGCTTGCCCTCGCGCGCCTTTGCGCGCCCGGCCGCCCCGCGCCACGCAACGTGCCTAGTCGCCCCGGCGACGCCCGCGCTTCACTGCGCGCCCGGGAAGGCGCCCCCATCGCGCCCGCGGGCCCCACCGCGCTGTCACCGGCACCCAGCCCCACCGCCAGCCCTGTCGCAATACACTCTTGTACTGCGATACAATTTCAAATTTAACCCAAGCTGTTCTTCGCCACGATACAAAATTGTATCGTGACACACCTTTCCAGCCTCTTCAATACAATACTTCAGATGGTAATACATAATCCTTGACAAGCCTACCTCTCGTAATACAATTTCTCTAAATTAAGTTTCCTATTGCAATACAACTTAATGTATTGCAATACGATTTTTTTTTTTCTTTTCCTGCAGCCCATTTCACATCCAAGCAGCTGCTCTCTCATGATACACTCATTCTCTTGCAATACAAAAAAAAAAATTTCACAATATAATTTGGGCAGTAGCCCAAAAACGGTTTTTGCACTTTTTTTTTTTTTTTCGTTTCCAGCTATTTCCAACAGCTGGAAAAATCACTTAAAAATTAATTTTTTTTTCATCTTCTTGAACACTCAAATAAATTTATAAAAATTATTTACCCATTTTCTTCAATTTTACAACTTGTAAAATCTTAGAAAATTATTTTCTTCTTTACTTTAACCAAATAAATTTATAAAATTTATTTTCTTACTATCTTTTCAAGTTTTAACCAAAAAAATAAAAATTCTCCACCTTATATCTAGATATATATATATAAATTTTTTTTCTCCTCATTTCATAAACCAAAATAAATTGCTTAAAATTCTATTTTTGTTTATTCCTTTATTTTTCATTTGCACTCGAAAACGGTCCGCACTTCTCAAAGCCTTTATACAACACTAACTCCTAGTGTTCCATTCAAATTTATTAAAATTTGATTTCATTATTTAAACAACTCAAATAAATTTATTAAAATTTATTTCTTTTATTTCTCGGTTCCGCCATACACACTGTAAACTCCAAAATTTGTTTTTCATAAATTCTCTAACACACTAAGTGCTAATCACTAAGCACACATACACAATCACAACCCATCACAACCATGATCACACATCATTCATGTTATGCATATTTTTCACACAACATAATTATCAAATCACACAAACACATGTATGCAGTGTCCTAGTTTTGTCCCGTGAATTCCTAGGTAATCTCATACCTAAACCGAACATCAAACCACCCAAGTGGTGATGTGTTCTTATCGACCATGGCCTCAAATTTAATCCCTTCAAGCCCTGGGGTAGCCGATACCTAGGCTCGATACTAAGCCGTGACACCCTGTAAACTCGGGGTCCGTTGATCACCCGTCAACCCCGAGGAATACAAGTGGATGTCGAGTTACCCGACGCCACTGTAGTGTAACCCGCGTAGTCTCCTTGTACCTGGGAGCTCTACCCAATTACAACACTGTATGAAACCCGTCCAACCCAATATAATCACAACATGAGTAAAACGGCCACTTGGGCCCATAAACAATACCCATAAAACATACCAACTATGAATCCAACTATATCCGATAATTCTAAGAGTTCAAATGTTTTAGTCTTATACAACACATATATTAAAATTAGAGAATTCTAATACATGTATAAAATCATCAAAGCCACAACCCGGCTTTCTTCACAAACTCGGCCTCTAAACGAGCCGTCTTCGCAAGACGCTCCTCACTGTAAAATAATATCCTCGATTGCAGGAGCTAATGCTCAGTAGTGGAATCACCCTAAGTGAGCTACTCTCCACCTAAGTGCAGTGCAATGTTCCAAAGTAAACACACATCCAAGCAAATGCATGATCCTACTTGAATGTCTAATTGATCATCTTGTACCCGAGTCCTCACCGACTCCCTCACACTCGCCTAAGCCTCGTATGAGAATTATTATATTTATTTGTTAGTGGACAACCCTCCGATGTGTATATCAACTGGGCTGCCTCCGACGACACATTATTTCTATGGACTACTCCGATATAATTGGCCGTCGACGATTGATATTTTTAGTATAGACTACCCTCCGATCAATATTATTTTTAGACAACCCTTCGAAACCATTTTCTTTAGACTCATCTCTTGCACTCACTCCTATCGTTCTAGGATGTCCCAATGCATATGGAATGCATGATGCCAATTCCATTACAGTCTATAACACATGCAAATATATAAACATGCATATATTCACATAAAAATTAAATCACACAATCATGTTATGTAATTCTCATTTCATCACATCAAAATCACCACGCGGCTAATGATCAAACACGAGCAATTCTACTTGAATTATCTACCAAAACACATTAATTCACAAAATTTATTTTGTGAATGACTGCTTTCTCAGAACAAGAAACCATCGGCCATCGCTCCTTTAGAAATGACTACACTATCGGCTCACTTAGTGAACCTGCTCACGCCATTTCCTACCATTCCAATCAATACATCAACACACAAATGCACAATTAATCCACTCCAAATCGGACAAATAATGGTCGCCCATTTTGGTTTCAAAATTATATCAATTCGGTCCCCAATCTGGGATCGATCAAACGGCCATCCGCTGGCCTCAAGCTGCCGAAACATTGAAAACACTTAACAAAGTGTAAAACCCAAGTAGGAGAAACTCCTACCTCTCTGAGCTCTGAGGAAACTCCCTAAATCCGCATCCACACGAAGCCCTCTCCGCGAGCCGCTCCTTCTGGTCCCGAAGACCGCGACCTACCGGATTTGTTCAAACTTAGAGAGATGTCAGGTAATCTCTCTCTAAAAACGCCATTGTTAACCTACTGCACCTAATTTCTCCCCTCTCTCGTTTTTGCTCCTCATTTCATAAGGAGGGAGATGGCTACTATAGCTTTTTGTCTTTTACTAACTTAAACTTTTCCAAAAATGACATTTATGTCATTCTTTTCCCAGTTTTGACATTCTAAGACTATCTCTACTGGCCCATTTTCATCATTTATCTACTCATGCCACTTAGACATGAATATGTGTTATATGTGACTTTGTCGCATCGAATCTTTTTACTCAAGACCAAACGCTTGCTCGAAAAAACGTGCCACCCGACCGCGTTCCCTAATTCGACGAAATTTGACGCGGCTAGCTAGATTTCACGTGACACCAACAATGCAATCCGCTTCATCATCCGAGATCTGCAGAATAAATTTCGATTTTAATCGAAATTACACCTGCAACTAAAATTACGATTTTAAGTTCCCTCGTTTATCTCTGGGTCTTACATGATCAGTTAGGATATTCAAGTAGATCATGCATTTGCTTGGATGTGTGTTTATTTTTTCTTGAGCATTGCATATGCACTTGCTGAAGAGTAGCCCACTCTCTAGGTGATTCCACTACTGAGCATTAGCTCACCCCCGTCGAGGATGGCTATTTACAGTACAAGAGCGTGCGAGGGACGGCTCGTCCAGAGACAGAGGTTTAGAAGAAAGTTTGATTGTGGCTTTGGGTTACATGTAATATATGTATTATAATTGCTTTAATTTAATATATGTTGTAGAAGAGGCAAAATTTGAACTCGAACTATGTTGATAGTTGGATATATATATACATTGTTATGAGTATTGGTTTATGAGCCCAAGTGGCCGCTTTTAATCATGCATCGTTATATTGGACCGTTTTGGGGATGTGCTCACAAGCTTCAGATTGGGCAGAGCTCCTGCATAAAGGAGACTCACTCGATTTTTGTGAAGAATGTCACACCCGACATTCACTATATTCGCGTCGACGTAATCAACTGACCCCTGCTTTGGGGGCGTCACAATGGCATCGTAAAGAGGCTTAATACCCAGGAGCTCGGTTTGGGTATCCATCACCACTGGGTAGGTTTGATGTAGATAGCTTAGGTATAAGGAATACCTAGGTTTGAGGGCTTGCTTCAGGGTTCTGGTAAGGAACACTGCACCACTGCAGGTGGTCTGACGTTGAGCTTTAGCATGAGATTACCTTAGGAAATCACTAGACAAAACTAATCACTACATGCATGTGTTTGGTGTTTGTGGTGATTTGGATAAATTTGTTGTGAAAATTATGCATAACATGAAATATTGTGTTGTGATTGAATTGTGTGCTTAGGTGGATAGCACATAGGAAAATTTATAGGAGTTTACAATGTGTAAACTGGAACAAGAAAATAAATAAAATAAATTTAAACAATTTATTTGGTTTGTTAGGAAATGAAAATATATATATATATATATAGATAGATAGATAAAATAAATTTTAATAAATTTATTGGTCTACTGGAAAATGAAAGAAAATAAATAACATTTTTTGTGGCTTCAATGGTTGAAGAAATGAGAAACCAAAAATGGGGCGTACATCGGAATGGGCTGCCGCCATTTGGCATAAGACGGCCTGGCGCTTGGTTGGCACGGGCGCCAAGCAGGTACGGCAGGGACACGCAAAGGCCGCACAAAGACGGCCGGGCGCGTAGGCGGGCGCGGCAGGCGGCGCCGTGCCCGATCGCCGCATACGCTGGGCGCATCAGGGCGCGGAGCAGGGCGGGGGGCAGTGCACTGGGCGCTGGCGGCATCAAGCGCAGCGCTGGGCGGCGCCGGATAGCCAGCGCGGGAAAGGCGTGACGCAGACGTGGGCCTCGGGCGTGCCGCTGGCCGGGTCGTGCACTCGCGCATTCACTCTATTTGACTCGTCGACTCCGCATCAGACTGAGTCAATTTTTGGACATTGTTCGTGAACCCGGTTCATGAACACTATTCATCACAAAAAGTTTCGAAAAAAAAAATTTATTAAATTAAATAAAAATCAAATCAAATCAAATAAAATTAGACAAAATTTTCGAAATAAAATTTTCAAAATGAAATTTTTCGAAAATAAATTTTGTTAAAACAATATTTAAATGTAATGTATTTCGTCTTCATTACCAGAATGCAAGATAAATGAGTATACACCGGACATGTGTATGATTAGTGTCTCGGGGCTGTGTTTATGCCTTAGAGATACTGTATTGAGATTTAACTGCCATGTTAATTGTGTAGATGGCTAGTAGAGGACGAGGACGTAGAGGACGTCCACGGGGCACTGGTCAGGCACCACCGACATTTGACCAGCCGCCAGTATTTGATCAGCAGGCCTTTGCTGAGGCTGTAGGTGTTGCAGCGGCTGCTATCGCACAGGCTGGCATAGCAGGTAGTCAGGGAGGTCCTAGTAACCTCCAAAGGTTTAGAGCGCATCATCCTCCGACATTCACAGGGGGAGGAGACCCGATGGTGGCAGACCATTGGTTTATGCAGATCGAGAACGTACTGGAGGCTATGGAGATCACCTCGATTCTAATTAAGACGTTAATGTGATTCCACTAGAGGGCGAGGCCCAAGTGTGCGGATTAAGAGACTTTAGACCTCAGAGGCTGGGTGACATGGTAGAGTTTCAGGAGTCAGTTCATGGCCAAGTACTTTCCGTAGACCGCGAGGCATGCAAAGTCGGAGTTCCTAGAGCCGGCTGTGGGGCGACGATCGATGGACTACGTGGCTAGATTCACAGCAAATCTCGGATTTGTCGATGATTACGTGGCCACCTAATTTAATTTTGGCTAAGAGAAGATTCAAGAATGGATCGGGGTTGTCCATTCGGCAAGGATTGTAGGACTACTTACAGATATGGATTCCACGGTTAATAACCCCGACTCATGAGAGAGAGATAGAGGATGCTCCTGAGCACTCGATGCGAGAGTGTTAGTAAGAGGAGAAGACGGCTGGCCTCTTCCATTTAGGAAAGAGGTGTAGAGCTTCTGGGTCATGAGGGTTCCAGAGTCGCGCCATACGCCAAAGACAGATGAGAGCTGCAACAGCGGGCAGATGGTATGCTACCATTGTCAAGAACCCGGGACATGGTGAGGAGTGGATTGCCTCAAAGACAGGATCCTGTGGTTTCGGGGACAACATAATCCCGCTAGCAAGCAGACAGAGAGGATACGCACGCTCCTCCACAAGACAAGACAGCCGAGGAGCGGGCCTCGCTCGTGGAGCTACACCGGGCACCCTTCAAGATTTACAGCAGCCCGAGAGGCCGCAGTATGGGTAGGAGTGGCGAGACGAGGCCCACAGCAGTGGACATCGTGGTCCAAGGGCTGCCCACGACACAATCGCAGGCCGAGTCGGCCAGATCAAATCCGCCATATTGCAATGCTTTTGGCCGTCTCGCCTATGGCAAGAGGTTATTTGATTCGTGCTTCATGATTCGCTCATTGTTGCATCACAGATAGAGTCGGGCTTAGAGGTTGAGACCTTTAGAAGAGCAGCCATTTTATGTGAGTTCTCCCTTAGTATTAGGTGAGAATAAGGATGAGGTGTAAAGGGTCATGAGTTGAGATCTTGGGACTCTACCACAAAGGGACCCGAGGATCATGGACATGTCAGAGTTTGATGTCATCTCTTGGGATGGATCGGGTCATGTTCATGTATTTATCTATTGTAGCGCAGAAGGTTACCGCCTACATGCAGGATGGTACTCGTGTGGTGTTTCAGGGAGACAAGCATGACATTTTGCCCCATACAGTATATGAGTCCAGGTGTCAGGGACAATTAGCGGGTTGGCTAGCGAGCCTTACCCTGGAGGACGAGGAGAGACCAAACTTAGATCTACCTCGAGTAGTATGCAAGTATGTGGATGTTTTCCGCATGAGCTTACTCCTGGATTACCTCCTAATGTGAGGGTAGTAGACTTCAGATCGTGAAATACACTCGCATTTCACCCATCTCTATGACTCCGCATAGGATGGCACCCGCTGAGTTACAGAACTCGCAGTGGCCAGCCATGTGAGTTATAGTAATGCCCTTCTGATTGACAAATGTGCAAGAAGATTCATGGATCTCATGCATAGGGATATTCCAAACCCCATTTAGATCGCTTCGTAGTCTTCGTGGATGACATCTGATCTACTCCCCGCCGCAGGGAGCATGAGTATCACTTAGAGGTTCAAGCTTTGCAGCTGTTGAGAGACCATCGACACGCCAAGTTCGCAGCGCGAAGTTCCGCCATCGAGGTGATTTTCGGGGATACGAGGTGTCGCATTCGGTGCTGTCACCGAATCTGCAGAAGGTCGAGGCAATGATGAGTCGAGAGGCCGAAATCGCTCTCTAGATACGTAGTTTTGGGATTGGTCAGTATTACAAGTGATTCATTGAGAATTTCTCCAGGATAGTAGCACCTATGACTAGGTTGACCCGGAAGGAGGTCAAGTTTGAGTGGGATGACTGATGCGAGGAGGCATTCCAGGAGTTGAAGATGAGGCATGTCATGGCACTAGGACGAGGCACCGTGCCTAGGCATTACACTAGGCCGAATCACCGTGCCTAGGCATGTCATGGCACTAGGCCGAGGCACCGTGCCTAGGCATGACACTAGGCCGAATCACCAAGCCTAGGCATGTCATGGCACTAGGTCGAGGCCCCGTGTGTCTAGGCATTGCACTAGGCGTCGAGGCACCGTGCCTAGGCATGACACTAGGTCGAATCACCGTGCCTAGGCATGTCATGCGGCACTAGATCTGAGGCGCACCGCGGCTTCAGCATTACACTAGCCGAACAACGCGGCCTAGTAAGTACGTCATGGCACTAGGCCGAGGCACCGTGCCTAGGCATGACACTAGGCCGAATCACCAAGCCTAGGCACGCACTAGGCCGAATCACCGTGCCTAGGCATGCACTTGGCCGAATCACCGTGCCTAGGCATGACACTAGGCCGAATCACCAAGCCTAGGCACGCACTAGGCCGAATCACCGTGCCTAGGCATGCACTGCCGAAATCAATCGCAAGGCCTAGGCATGACACTCAGTCGAATCACCGTCTAGGCACACTAGGGCCGAATCAACGCGCTCAGGCATGTCGGGCGGCACTAGGCCTAGCACGCTGTTCAGCATGGAACCGCGCTGAGGCTCCATGTCAAAGCCACGACATCAGTCAAGCAATTGCCTAGGGGCACGCACTAAAGCCGAATCACCGTGCCTAGGCATGCACTTGGCCGAATCACCTTTCTAAGCATGTCATAACACTATGTCGAGGCACCTTGTCCGGGGCAACGTGACTAGGCATGCCATGGCACTAGGCCGAGGCACCGTGTCTAAGCATGGGTTAGCTTAGCATGGGGGGGGAGGCAACATGTCTACGAATGGACGCAAGCACGACCGAGGCACCATGGCATAGCCCGTTTGCAAGTGCATAGCCCGTTTTCGAGCGAGAATCGGCCAAGGCAATCGCGTCACCCAATCGCTTCTCATTTCATTTAGCTTTTTATTCCATACGCATGCTTCTGCCGTCGACCGGAAGATGTGTCTAACGGCCATAGCTTCCTCGCACTCAACACCCCGTAACGCCTGCAACCTCTGCCGGAGGGACGAAAAAGGGAGGGGTAAAAGGGAAATCACGTGGATTCGGGCCGAGGTAGATTTAACTGAGCGACATAGGGTCAATCTCGCGATCGTAAGAAGTGCCACTCGCCACTTACAATACCCCGTCGCGTATTTAAGTCGCCCGCAGCGATCGCACCACGCCGGTCGGAATATCGTCAAGCGCGCCTTACACTCGCTTGTCCACCCCATAGGACTCCTACCAAGGACACGTGGCCTCTCGGGGGGGCCAAGAGCCCCTACCGAGGGTCGGCACCGGCGATCAAGACGCGTCCTTTCTAGCCCGGATTCGACTCTAGAGGCCTGGGCCATAATCCAACAGTACGCGAGCTTCTGGGCGCCATTTACTGGTTTTCTTTCTGAACCAAGCGATGACCAATTGTGCTTAATCAACTGCCTTCCTGCATCAGGTTGAATTACTATCGCTTAATCGCCATCGCAGGTAAAATCCAACTGCCTCACGACGGTCTAAAACCCGTACCACGCTCCCTATTGCAGGTGAACAATCCAACACTGTGAATTCCCCGTCACAATGATAGGAAGAGCCTACATCGAAGGATCAAAAAGCAACGCCGCTTATGAACGCTACGCTACAAGCCTTATCGATGTGGTAACTTTCACACTCTAGCTTCAAATTCCCAAGGTCTAAAGATCGACAGGGGCCACGCTTTCACGGCTCGTGATTCGCGACCGAAATCGTAATCAAACGAAGCTTTTACCCTTTGTTCCACACGATTTCTCGCTCGTTGAGCTCATCTTAGACACTCGCGTTATCTTTAACGTATGCCGTCACCCAAACTCCCCACCCGACAATGTCTTTCGCCTCGATCACACGAAGGCGCCAGGGTCCAAAAGGAGGGATGTTCCCCGCTCCGATTCACTAATAAGTAAAATAACGTTAAAAGTAGTGGTATTTCACTTTCGCCAAGCTCGGCTCCTACATATCCTACACCTCTCAAGTCATTTCACAGTCGGACTAGAGTCATGCCCAACAGGTCTTTCCCCGACTTCCGCCAAGCCCGCTTCCTTGGCCGTGGGTTTCGCTGATAGTAGATGTGTGACAAGTGGGAATTCGCATCCATTCATGCGCTACCAATTAGATGACGAGGCATTTGGCTACCTTAAGAGAAATAAGGTTACTCCCACTGCTTACTCGCGCTTGGTTGAATTTCTTCACTTTGACATTCGCAGACCGGGCGTAAATCACATTGCTGAGCATCCGCAGGGAGCATCGCAATGCTTTGTTTTAATTAAACAGCCTGATTCCCCTTGTCCGTACCTCGCCTGAGTCGACTGTCACGCCCTCGGAAGGCCCCCGTGGTAGCCGCTCCCACCCGTCCCTGGCCAAGACGCTGGCGAACCCGCCCTGTGGGAGCGCCGAGCGGGGGCCCACCGATAACCGACTGCTCGAGATCGGGACCCCGTGCCACCCCCTCGAGCCAATCCTTTTCCCAAGTTTACTGGATCCATTTGCCGACTCTCTTTACCTACATCAGTTCCATCGACTAGAGGTCGCTCACCTTGGAGACCCGATGCAGTTGGCGAGCACGACCGGGCGCGGAGGCACTCTGGCCTCCTGATTTTACGGGTCAGTCGAGGTAAAGACCTGACACCACGCCGACGTGCTGCCTTCCAACCGCTGATCCCATCCGGCTGCTGGAGTTTCGCTTTCAGGGTGGGCGGGTCGTTAAACGTAAAGATAACTCTTCCCGAGGCCCTGACGACGCCTCCCACTCCCTACGCTGCCGCCACCGCCACGCCCCGGTTCGTGAATGTTAACCCATTCCTTTCGATGCTCGCGTGGCGTGACACTTATCTACCGCTTCCCCGTCTCTTAGGATCGAATAATCCATGTGCAAGTGCCGTCACATGGAACCTTTCCCCTTCGGCCTTCAAAGTTCTCATTTGAATACGTTACTACCACCAAGATCCGCACCGACTCCGCCGCTTCCGCCGTGCTCGCGCCCCGATTTTGCGGGCACCGCCGCGCCCCTCTTACTCATCGAGGCCTGGCCCTTGCCTCGACGGTCGGGTATAGGTCGCGCGCTTCAACGCCATCCATTTTCGGGGCTAGTTGATTCGGCAGGTGAGTTATTACACACTCCTTAGCGGATTTCGACTTCCATGACCACCATCCGTCGCCTTTAATCGACCAACACCCTTGTGGGTTCTAGGTTACGTAGTCAGAATCGCAACCCGGTTCCTGCTCATCCCGCATCGCGCCCGTTTACCAAAAATGGCCCACTTGAGCTCTCGATTCCATGGCCTGGCTTAATGACCAGCCATTGGCCCTACCTATTTAAAGTTTGAGAATGTGCCTAGGGCGTCATACTGATCCCTCTAATCATTGGCTTTACCCGATAGAATCTCACTCGCTGGCTTCAGCTTATCCCGAGGGAAACTTTGAGGGGAAACTACAACTACTAGATGGTTCGATTAGTCTTCGCCCTATATACCTAAGCCGACGAACGATTTGCATCGTTGAAGATATCGTCAAGGGGGCCCCCCACCAGAAGCCTTCTCCTGCTTCACCCGCCTCAGCATAGTTCACCATCTTTCTGGTCCCGCCGTGCATGCTCACCGAACCCTTCGAAGATTAAGGTTCCACGACGGTGCACTAAACGAGGGGGATCCCGCGATCGCCTTCCCTACGCCTCTACGGGGTTTACTTCGCCCGCTGACTCGCACACATGCTCGACTTTTGGTCCGTGTTTCAAGACGGGTCGAATGGGGGGCCCACTGGCCGACGCCATGAGCGCACAGTTCCGGGCACGCCCGAAGGGCGTAGCCGCATTCCACGATCGAGGCAACGACGCCCCACGGTATGACTACAACCCGGGCTTCGGTCGCGCCCAAACCGCGCTGGTCCCGCACCCCGAGTCATCGGCAGACCGGAGGATCGCCGTTCCACATCCGACCGAGAGCATCGCGCCCCATCCGCTCCTTCCGACTACCCCTAAGCACTCTGCACTCTTTCAAAGTCCTTTCATCTTTCCTCGCGGGTACTTTGCTTTGCTATCGGTCTTCGCCAGATACCTTAAACGGAATTTACCGCCTGACAATGTATTCCCAAAACAACCGACTTTCTCGACAACGTGGTGCGACAGTGGTCCGGGCACGACGGGGCCTCTCACTCCTCTCTCCGGTGCTCCTCCAGGACTTGGGTCTGCACGCCGCCGAGGACGCTCCAGACTACAACTGGATCTACGGACCGCCCGATTTCAAGCCAGCTTTTCCTTGCTTCGTCGCTGCTACTAAGGGAACTTGTAAGCTTCTTTCCTCCGCTTATTGATATGTTTAAACTCAGCGGTGTTCCCGCCTAACCTAGGGTCGCCGCCGAGGTTCTCGTGCCTGCGGGTGCCTCGCTGTAAAAGTGCCGCGCCCCGACATGGAGATTCTCCTCCTTCCTCCTCTGGACGAGGGGGAAAGGATCAGGGGTTTGTTTCAAACCACCGCTTGTCGTGGCGTGCATCGCCGCGGGACATATTTTTAACCAACCACGGATGCGATGTTCCATGGGAGGCCAATGTCCGCCCCAACCTGTGCCCCGACTCCAGAGAGGGTGGAGGGGGCGACGCAGCGTGACGCCATGTGCGTGCCCTCACCCATCGGCGTCGCGCAACTCGCTCTTCAAAGACTCGATGATTCACGGATTCGCACCACACCAAGTATCACATTTTTCACGCTCTTCATTGATGCGAGCCTAGATATCCGCGTCGAGTCGTTTTTTGTGAGTTAAACGACCACGCCTCCCCACGCACCCGTGACCGGGGCGACGGGATGGCGTTGTTTCGTTGTATTTTCCTTGGCGTTTTCCACGCCGGGGTTCGTTGTTGGATCGGGAAGGTCCCCCTAAAGACACCCCCCCATGCACAAGACAAGGGGAAAGCCTCGCGAGGCCCACCGATCCATCGAGCAGTAGCGAGGTCTCACGCCCGCCCGTCGACAAAGTTGTTAAACAACGGTTCACAAAATGCTCTGGCCGATGTTCCGACAATGACTTTCCAGTTCACCCCACGGAAACCTTGTTACGAATTCCTCCTTCCTCTAAATGATAAGGTTCAAAGACTTCGCGACGTCAAGGGCGGCGAACCGCTTCACGGCCGCCGCGATCCGAACACTTCACCGACCATTCAATTCCAGAGGATGACGGGCGGTGTGTACAAAGGGCAGGGACGTAGTCAACGCCAGCCGATGACTCGAAAGCATTAGAATTCCTCGCTGAAGACCAACAATCGCAATGATCTATCCCCACGATGAAATTTCAAAGACACCCGCCCGTCTCGCCTGCCGCTATAGACCTTCGGAATACATCGCCAGCGCCGCGGTGGCTCGCGTAACATCTAAGGGCATCATGCACTGCTATCGTCTCAAACTTCCTTGGCCTAAGCGGCCATAGTCCTTTAAGAAGCCGGGTCGCGGTGACTGGCCTTCAGATAGCTAGTTAGCAGCCGAGGTCTCGCTCTCTAACTAATTGGCTCAGACAAATCGCTACTCAACTAAGAATCCACCATGCACCACCACCCATAGAATCAAGAAAGAGCTCACCCGTTAATCCTTACTATGTCCGACCTCGTAAGCTCTGTTGAGTCAAATTAAGCCCCGCAGGCTCCACTCCCGGTGGTGCCCTCTTCCACACCTTTAAGTTTCACCATGACATACTTCCCGTGAACCCAAAAACTTTGATTTCTTATAAGGTGCCGAGTCCTAAAGCAACATCCGCGATCCTCGGTCGCATCAAGAGTGGTTGAGACTAGGACGGTATCTCGATCGCTCGAGCCCCAACTTTCGCTCTGATTAATGAAAACATCCGCAAATGCTTTCTCGCAGCTTGTTCGTCTTCAGAATCCAAGAATTTCACCTTTGACTATGAAATACGAATGCCCCTGACTGTCCCTGTTAATCATTACTCCGATCCCGAAGCGCCAACACAATAGGACCGAAATCCTATGATGTTATCCCATGCTAATGTATCCATAGCGTAGGCTTGCTTTGAGCACCTAATTTCTTCATAACAACACCGTGAGGCACGACCCGCCGCCATAATCAGAGCGCATCGCTTATGGACAAGAGGACCGTGCACACCGTAAGGCGGACCGACACCCATCCCAAAGTCCAACTACGAGCTTTTAACCGCAACAACTTAAATATACGCTATTGAAGCCGAATTTACCGCTGGGTCACGGGTAATCGTGACTTGTTCCACGGATCCTCGTTAAGGGATTTAGATTGTACTCATTCCCACTACGCACTCAAAGAGCCCTAAGATTGTTATTTATTGTCACTACCTCCCGTGTCGATTGCACTCGCGCGCCGCCGCTCTTCCTTGGTGTAGCCGCTTCTCGTGCTCCCTCCTAATCGAACCCACCTCCGTCACCCACAATAACACATGGTAGTCACACGCCTACTTTTTGCTTCAGGCGCGGCGCCAGGAACCCGTTAGGCTACCTTCTCAATGCCTTACTATTCTTCGAACATAAGGGCTTACGGGTACCTCTTCCCCAACTCGTATTTTATTAGCTACTAAAATACAAGACAATTTCATAGGCCCCACACCTCTGTGGCTCAATGCTTTTCGATCCAACCCGTATCATGGCTTAACCAAGTGGGCACGCAGCCCTTATATAGGATGCTCAAGGGCAATCCTAAAGTACAACAATGACTAGAGTCCTACTCTAACTCTAGTCTTCAATCCAGTTTCGCATCCTTCCCGCATTAGGAGTCCCGAATCGAATGAAACTCTCATACACAAACACGCGATTCCCACCATGAGAGAGCCCTCCTCGCCTGTAGAGTCTCCGTCCCCGCCTAGGAGTCTTCCCGCTCGAGACCTTCACGCCTAGGAGTCCAAATTTCGCTGGGGAGCCTCCCGCCAGAGCAGGAGTCCTTCCGCCCGGGAGTCTCTAGCTCCACCTGGGGGAGTCTCCACGCACAAGACTCCCAGCTTTAGGGAACCTTGTCGCACTTTGACAGATGCTGGCGCCTGGGTGCCTCGCCCATAAACAGCTGACATTCATCTGACCGATCCCCGCTTGCCTAAAGTGCCACGCCTGTGCCCCTAAGCCGTGAGTGCCGTGACAGCCCATCAAGGTCCCGACCGGATTACTTAAGCTTGCCTTCCGTCATGTATGCAGTTGCTTCACGCTGTGTTTCCTATTATATTTTTCCACTAATGCTGCTTCTAGTGGGATAGGTCAAGGCAAACATGCTTGACTTGACTTTGGCAAGATCTTACCAGCTAACTAACCTCCCACTGTAGTGCCCACCATCCTACGATTTCAACCGCATACCAAGGATCCTGCTCTTCTGGAACCCGCCACAGCGTGGCACCCTTTTCCTGGGCCTTGCCCCACCGACAAAGGTCCCTTCCAATGAATCAAGCACTCGGTCCACTTGTTCTTCCAGTTGCCCATCTTCCTATCCCCAGATGCTTGCAACTTCTGCCTAACTTCGACTCAAACTATGGTGGGTTCCGTCATTGCACTGTCCTGATCAGATCACCGCGATAAGGCTTCGCAGCTCATGGATCAGTTCCAGTGAAGCTCAACCCTCCCTCCGCAGCTTCGCTTGTAGGCCACGCCCCACACGCTTCACAACTTCAAAGGGTCCATCATATTTCTGAATCAAACCTCAACCATATATCTGTCTTCTTCCGCATCCGAGGAGTTAGCCTAACAAAACCATCTCCCCACTAAATTCCGCAGGTCTCCGGCCTCCGTCCGCATACTCTTCATGCGTCTACTGCTCTCTAGGTCGCTTCCATCAAGCAAAATCTGTGGTTTAGACTCCTAAACTTGTACAGACTGTGGGCTTCACACTACGCCCAAAGTTGCTCAACTCATTCAAGGGCAGTCGGCCGAACCCGATTAAAGTTACCTCAAAGGGCTCATACTGTGGCTGAACTACGCAGGTTGTACAACTGAAAGCAGCTCTAGAAGTTCCAACCACTTTGAGAGGCTGTCATGGCGCAAATACTCTTCCAAAGATCCGATTCACTCTGCCTGTTCTGGTTTACTCGCCTACTGTGATTTGGCCGTCAGAACTTTGCATTCTCGTAATTCTTACATCTTGAACAACTCAAACCAAAATCCGCTCAGAACCACAGATCTCGACGGCCGACTATTATGTCTTCAGCATCCAGTGTTTCACAACATTGTCAAGAAGATGCAAGATCATTTCTTCAATTCGACACTCACTTGGCCGATGAAGATACAGATTTGAAAACCTCTGCCTACCACCACCAAAACCGATTCAAGCCTCTACTTTCGGAACCCACTGATGAAGTCCATCGATACACACCCACATGGCTTCTCCTAATGATAGGTCAGAATAACCTACTTTTCCGCCTGCCTTGTCAACTCGACAGACATGGCATGTTCTCGACATATGCTCTGCACGTCTTCCTTCATCTTAGGCCAATGAAAAAGACCGTACAAATGCCAAAGTTCTTCCTCCGGTGACCACCCATCTGACTGCTTCTCACAGCCTCGCCAAATTACTCAAGGCACATATAGCTCTCCCAAGTAAAGCCACTCATTCCCTCGAGCCAACACGCCGTGTTACCCCGACCGCTCTACTCAGCCTGACACGCTCAGCCTCATGGTACCAAGTCTAACCATATGTTTGAATCACACAACCAGCTCAACGATCCCACACATAACCTCGCCACTTCCTTCCCACTCAAAGCATCCGCCACTACACAGGTCGAATCTCTACTTACGCACTCCACACACAAATCAGCAGCCAAGAACTCACACCAGCTGCTTCAAAAGAAGTTTCTGTTGTGAAGAAGGTGTTGGCAACATCATTACCACTACTATGAACCAGTTCCCGCCAGCAGTGCTCAAGTCTTCGCAAATGGATGACCGCACTATCTCTTTCTCGCTGGCGCTGCAAATTCCTTTCCCTCCGGCCGCATTCAACTTCCGACTCAAAGCGCCATCGGTCCTCTGCAACAAGATCTAACGAAGGCCCCGTCCGACGCATCCGTGTGCACTTCAAACGCACCCATGTCAAAGCCTCAAAACGCCTTCCAGGATCATTCTCGAGCTCGAAGGCAGCCAGCACTCTCAGATCCCATTCCCACTCCTCTCTTTTCAAGAGGTCCGTGGAGAGCACCGCCATCTTGAATAGCCCAAAGATGAATCTTCCGTATAGCCTGCTGCTCAGGAACGATCAAGTCTCTCATTCACCTTGGCCTGGGTCAAGCAATCCCGAATTGTCACACCTTCTCGCACCATCCATCCTTATCTCGGACTTTGAAATCAGATGACCCAGAAACTTGATCTCGGTCTGAGCAAACTCACACTTCTCTTTCTTGACATACAACTGGTTCTCGCCTACCGTCACACCATCTCGAGGTACCAATGCGATCTCTAGAGCCTGGCCGTAGATCACTATGTCGCCCAAGTATACCACCAATGTAATGAATCCAGAAGTCAAATAGACGCTATTCATGAGGTTACAAAAGTAGCTGGAGCATTAGTCAAACCAAAAGGCATAACTAAAAATTCAAAACTCGCTATAACGTGTTACACATGTAGTCTTTGCCCATCCTTCAGCCACGCAAGACTCCTCGTCAATATCCCGACTTAGTGCCTTAACTTAGTGAAGTATTCAATCTCGCTTCAACCGATCGAACACCTACGTACCTGGGCTATCTGATACTTGTTCTTCATCGTGACTTTATTCAAGGTCTCTAATCCACACACATCCGAAGCGCACTGCCTTGCTTTTCCTAAAACAAAGACCGGCTGGGCCCATACGGCGCCTCGGGAGGGCCGGACCCGCACCGCATCCACACCCGGCTAACCGGCCCGCAACTCTCTCAATCCCATGACTACCCGATAAGGAGCTCGGTTGTGAGGTCTCACCTGCACGAGCTCTATCTCGATGATCCCCGCCTTCGCGGCAGCCTTCTGTGTGCAACTCCTAGAGGCATAACAACATCAAACAAATCTCTCGCAGGGGCAACAAAGATCTCGCACTCACTTGCTTGTCCGCTTCGATTCGATCATTGCCGCGACATATGTGCCCGCCCCTCCCGCCCTCCACCAGCACGCACCTCCTCCCAAAACCGTAGGGCGGCTTGCCGATGCCGCTCACAAAGCATGGCCGCTCATCCATGATCAACCACCCATCTAAGTAAGCAAGAATAAGGCTACCTGCTCTCGAAGAAGTCGTTGCTTCAATATAAAATCAAATCATCCAAAGGAACACTAATAACATCAGACTCCTTCCAATCCCCCATCCACGCCATGTTCTTCGCCATGCCATGCGCCCTTGTGCTTGGCTATTTACTACTTTGAGCTTACTATCATCTTAGCGAGCTTAAACCGAGTCCGTCGTCCCTTATTGATATGCAAAATTACGGGTCGCCTGACTGTCTACCAAGCCACAATTTTCTCTCGCCTCCCATTCAAGAACTCAACATACATCGCCCCTTCCAGATTTCGCTTCACCAGACGTATTCAACAACCAAGAGGTTTTCTTAAATCTCCGTCCGCCATCTTCCCCTCGTCTTCAAATTCCGAGTGCTCAGCCCTCTTTCAAGCAACCGTCGATGTGGCCCATCAGATAAAGCATCCCGACGTGGCCCGGTAGTTTGTGAGGAAGTCGCCTCCCCACTTTTTTAGCCTACGCATCATGCGGCTCTTCCAACCTCTTGCCTCCACTCTCGAGGGCTTCCATCCGATCTCTGCTCGACTCCCGTCGTGGCCTTTCCCTGGGTGGGAGCAGGGAAGAGGTCACTCATCGGATAGGCAAATTCGCCGTCACTATGGTCGAGTGGGCAAGTCTTGGACACCATTTCCTCGGGGTCAATGGAGCCCATCCCCAAACCCGACATGAAGTCACCATCGACTCTGACACGTCCCACGTCAAGTATCAACGAGCTAAACTCTTTCACATAGTCTCTTACTGAGCCCGTCTGCTTGAGCTTCTTCAGAGACTCCCTCGTCATCCACGCTAGGCAGTTCGGGCAAGAACCGATCCTTCGCCTCTTTCCAAGATCTCCAAATTTCTCCGATCTGGCCTGGGCCAACAGCCAGCCAGCCGTCACTGCTCCGGTCCGCCACCAAAGTTTGCATCACCACAACACATAGTGGCGATCACATCTGCTCAACGGCACCTTATCTCGAAAGCAGCGATGAAGTATTGCCCATGTCCCAGAGGTCTTCCAAGTCTTTGGCGTCAGTAATCACCAAAGTTCGGTCGCTGTAATCGCACCTTCGCGGAGGCGTGATCCAAACAGATGGCATGCCCCGCACCACCGCCGCTTCAGCAACACGCATCTCCCCATCTGATCCGGCCTCGAACTCCTCGGCGTACGAAAAGGCGCGCCACGCTCGCGGAATCCGGGCCACCAAGGGCCACGCCGTGCCAAGCCCTGCCGTCAGGCGCAGCAGTCTGGCTGGTCACCAGCGCTGCAACCCGGCGCTGCTCGTAAGTGGCCGGGCGAAATTAAGGCGCCGCTATAGCGTGGTCATAGCCGGGCGCACGCTCGAGTGTTTCGCTCCATCAGGCACACACCGGCCGCTTCCTTTTGTTCTCACGGGCGCAGGCCACCCATATATGCTCACCCGCCATGTTTGGGAGGGGCTAACAAACCCACTCCCTCCACGAGGTCGATGCCTCTATCGACTTGTTTTGTATGTACTCCCCGCACCAAGCCAACCGCCATGCAGAGTATCTCTTCCCATGTAGCCTCAGATTTACTTCCTTCCACTTCTACTTCAAGTAATCTATACGCCTGTTTCTCCACTGGTCCCATGGTCCGATGATCTAAAATTTGTTCACCAATGATCAAATTCCTTTATCACCGAATTCAGTGGAGCTCAACAGACTACTTTCGCAGTTGTCTAAATCCCCATGATACGGCTTCTTTAGAAAAACTTACATGGAAGGTCGGGATGGAGCCCAACCGATCCAATCCCGCCCATATGCCACTCTGTCCCACCTTTCAACACCTCAAAGGGTCCACTGCTGAATGAGGCTTCTATGCCTTGTTTTTCTATCGACCTTCTTCCAAATCGCGGCAGCTCCCAAAGCACTCTTGATCACCCACTCTGAAACCCACCTGTCTACTAAGTCCTCGCATACTCTTCATCCCCAAGGGGTTTTCCCAAGCCTCTCAAGCCTCATACTTTGCCGAGATCTCGCCACCGGTGTGCCAGGATTAACCCGACGCATTCGCTTCGCCTACTCCATGTTGAACCTTAGGCTGTATCCCCTCGTGGCAGCCTAAAGGACTCACCCGCCGATGAGCTCCTGGTGCATATTGTAAGGCACTAATGACTGGCAAATCAACCCACCCTTCTGAGATGCGTTGACAAAGTGCCCTGTGCACTCTTCCAACAAAGGCATTCACCCTCCGCTTGCCCATCCGTTTGTGGGATGGTTTGTCATGAGAACTTCAACTCTAAACCTGGCCATTTGAACAGCTCCACCCAAACTTCCCCGTGAACTGGCATCTCTATCAACATGATGTCTTCAAGAACCCAAAGTATCACCATACTGTCGGAAAACAATCCATTCACTCCGCTGGCACATCCGCGCCATGAACACCCGCATACTTTGAAAACCGGTCAACAACCACAAAGATGGATTTGTAATCACCACCTTTGAAACTACACGAAGTCCATGGAGATGCTTTCCAAGGCTTCAGATGGGAGCGGCCGCAAGAACCCGCCAGCCTCTTTTCCTCTCTCTGGCCTTGTCTAGTTGGCACACTAGACATGGATCGGGCCATATGCCCGCAGACATCCTCCCCATCTCAGCTGGGTCAAAGAGGGACCTAGCCAACAATGCTTGAGTCCTCTCTTCCCCAGAATGGCCTGCCCACTTGGTGTCGTGGGTCTCCCTCAGCAACTCCTTCCTGAGTTGTCCTGCTGGGACATACAACCTGCCGCCCTTAGCCATAAGGAGATTATCTTGTATCCAATACCTCCTGTTTAATCCCTCCCGAACTCACGTCCCGCCTTCTCATAACTCGCATCCATCTGTTAAGCTTCATTGATTCTTTCATTAAAATCTGACACAACTTCTGATAAGGCAGCAATATATGCAATCACCTCCTTGCGACTCAAGGTGTCTGCTACTACATTGTGCTTCCCTGGTCTGTGCAACCAGTCAAAGTTGAAGTCTGCTAAAAACTCCTGCCATCGAGCCTGCTTGGCACTCAACTTCTTCTGAGAAGTGAAGAAGGTGTTGGCCACATTGTCAGTGACCACTGTAAAAATGCTTCCCAGCAAATAATGCCGCCATTGCTGCAGACAATGAATCACGGCGGTCATTTCCTTCTCATGCGTGTTGTACCATTGCTCGGCGCCATTAAACTGCGCTTTCCAAAACAGCCGGGTGCCGCTAACGCACTAAGACTCCCGCGATGCTGCATGAGGCATCGTCACGTACCTCAGGTAACTCCAGTTGAACCTTAGAAGGGTGGTTAAAAGAAGTTGCACGCTTTCCAACTCATCAAAGGCTGCTTGACACTCCAGGTTCCATTGCCATACTTGATCCTTCTTTAGCAGATCGGTAAGGGGAGCGACCATCTTTGAATACCCCTTTATGAACCGTCTGTAGTAGTTAGCCAACCCCGGCTTGACATGAATTCTTTTCGGTTTGATGGTTAGGCCATTCTCTGATTGCTCGAACCTTGTTCTCATCCATCTTGATCAGGCCCTCACGGTCTTGTACCCCGAAAGGTGATTTGCCTACGGTAGAATTCACTTTTCTTTCTTTACAAAGAGTCTATTTTCCCGCAGTCTCTGAAAAACTAGACTCATATGCTTTTCATGTTCTCGAAGGGACTGACTGTAAATAACAATGTCATCGAGATACACCACAACAAAAGCATCAATATATTCAAAAAGAACATCATTCATAAGATTACAAAAGGTTGCCGGGGCATTAGTGAGCCCAAACGGCATTACCAGAAACTCATATGCACCATATCGAGTTACACAGGTAGTTTTCCCTTCATCACCTTCGCGATCGCGCGCGATATCAGATCTAAGGTCCGGCTTTGTGAAATAAGTGGCCTTGGGCCGGTCATCCGCTTGACTCCACTTCTAGGGGATGGTACTTTTTCTTTATAGTTGCCTTGTTCATTATAATCAACGCCCATCCTCGGTGACCACGTCCATAACTTACGAAACAGCAGTGCGCCATATGGGGCTCGGGAGGGGTTGGATCGAGAGCACGCATCCAACAGCTCCTTTAGTTGCTTCCTCAATTCGACCTTTCAACGGGAGACGTCGGTAAGGGCGAGAAGCGGGGCTTGGACCCGGAATCGGCTCAATCAGATCGGTCAATGGGGTGACGGAGCGACTCCTTGAAGTAATTTGGCGGCATCGCATCGACAAATTCATGCGACAACACGGCTCGTCTGGTACCTCCATCTCTGTCCTCTTTTATTTCCGCCCATGCGACCAACATATGTTTCCAGTACTTGTTGACCTTTCTTTAGCTGAATAGCCACAAGCCAGCGATTCGATTCTTGATCTTTCTTACTGCAACCTTCTGTATCCTTTGCACAAGCATATGCTTTCTTCAAGAACATTAGTCCTCAAGGTGCGACAGCAAAGGCCACATGGCTTTCAAAAGTCTACACGAAATTAAATCAAAATCATCTAGTGGACACCACCGATAAATTGTTTACCCTTCGAATTTGAAGCACCACTGCTTGCTACATTCTTGTGATTCCACGGATATACGAGCCTTGCTATTCCCGCGGCTTTGATCGGCCCGGTGTGCCTTGATTGGGAACCAGTCTCTCGGTCTCGTGGCCATAGAGTTGTGGGTTGCCGTATCCGTCGTAACTTTAACGAACCTGCGTCTGCGCGTTTCTACAAACATCAGGGCGCTGGGTGGTGCTCTGTCCACGTATCACATTCAAGAGTTGCAGAGGATTGACTCTTGAAGGTCATGCATTGAGAATCGAGTTTACCTTGTCATCCCACGTGACCCGAAATTTGAAAGCTTTTCACGCTTGGGACAATCCACGAGCCACGTGGGGTCGGTCTAAATGAAACACCAGGTAGGCCCGATTTGCGGGTATGCTTCGTCTTCCCACCCTTCTCTGTTAGTTTAGTGGCGCAGCACATTACGCCCGGGAGCGCCGCCGAATTTTTTCGGCTAGCCTTCTTGTGATTCTTCCCTCAAATTTTGCCTTCTTGTTTCCTTGACTTGGCTTTTACTGCGTTGGGACGGTATTCGGAAGTTTGTAGTCCACCAAGCGATCGGCCCATTTGCCATAGCGGTAGGAGGAGATCCGAACTCCATTTGCCTCGCGATTCGATGCAGGCCCCGTCCACTATGGCCAGGACATGAAATTGAAAAGCTTGTCATCATCAGACATGTTTTTGATGTCAAGCATCAAGGAACCGAAATCTTGACATAGTCCCTCACGGTTCCCATCTGTTTAAGGCGCTTCAATGACTCCTGTGCCATCCAAGACGCATTACTGGGAAGGAACTGATCTTTGATCTCCTTCTTAAGAGTCTCCCAAGTTATGATTTGGGGCACCCGGACCTCTTTATCATCCTCCACCCTGGTTCGCCACCACAACTTAGCATCACCAGTGAGGTACATGCTAGTTATCTGCACTTTTTCTCCTTCAGCAACATGAGCAGCCTGGAAAAACTGCTCCATGTCCCAAAGGAAGTTTTCTAACTCCTTTGCGTTTCGATTCCCAGCGGGCGGCTTAGTTCACGGAACTCTAACTTTAGGAGGGGCATCCACCGTTGCGGGAGAGGCACCTGCGGAATCACTCTTGGGACGACCATCTTCGGCCAAGGGCGCATTTTTGGACTCCAGTCACGAATTTACGACCATCAGATTTCTCATGCATTACTTGAATCCGTCGTGTTCGGCAAATGGCGTTGAACATCAATGTCATTCGCCCGATGCGATCGCCCATGTGACCACAGTGCCTTCCTCACTGGGCCAATCTCCCAATATCTGTTCCAACCGTGCAGTTCTCTCCTTCAGGGTCTCACCAGCCATCGTTCAAGGGCTCTGATACCACTTGTCACACCCAGAAAATTCTGTATCAAATTTTTGTTAGTGTGCGGTTCTAAGACAAGTCTTAGACAACCTTTCCCTTCAAATCTTGTACAACTACAATCAATAGAATAGGCACAATGCAATTACGGGTCTCAACCCAACTTGTTCTTTTATTAACAAGACACCTCTGTACAAAATTGTTGTGCACTAAGCACATGAATACATAAAAACACCCTTTACAAGATAGACCCCAAACTCTGGATTTTCTAACCCTTGTAAAGACCAAGGCCTAGGCCTTTTATACATCAAGCACACCCTGTTTGGATTCCCTCCCTTAAGGATCTACGCGCCTGGCTGTCATAGCGACGGGTTTGAATCTTCCCTCGAGGCTCGTTTCAAACTTGCATCTCTTTGTGATCATGTGGTTTGGTGCTTTGGGTAGACTAGCAAGGGACCACGTGTAATCTCGGCTACCATGTCCTTAGGCTGTAGCCCTCTAGATTTTCAACCATCGACGGCGGTCCCATTACAATGCCGCACGTCTAGTAGTTGGTCCATGCACCGCGATTATACTTTGCACGCATGTTGTGTACTTGCACGGCATCTTTGTGTGCCTTTGCTATTAACATGGCTTTGCATCTTTGTCTTGTATGACCTGGACTTGTGGCCGCATCTTCGTGCGGCGGCACAGGCGTGTGGCTGCGTCTTTGTCTTGGCGGCCTGGGGCGTGTGGCACGCATCTTTGTCTTGCGAGGGCCTAGGCGTGTGGCACACTGTGTCTTGCGGCTGGGCGTGTAGCCGTGTAGCACGTCTTGCGGCTGGCGATGTGGCTTTGCTCTTTGTCTTGTAGCGGCAGTCAAGTTACTGCATCTTTGTCGTTGCACGTGCGCGAGATGCATCTTTGTCTTGTGGCGATCGAAGCGAATGGGTCTGCGGCATCGCGCGTTTGCCTGTGAGCGACCCGGCCCGGCTGGGCGGCTGTGTCTTGTGACAGCTTCCAGGCGGCGCACGTGTCTTGTGACGATCTGGGTCTGCGGCGCTGTGGTGTGGCGGCTGACTGGGCGCGTTGCTGTGTCGCGTGGCTGCGGCTGGTATTGTTGCTGAAGATGTTTCTCCTCGGCTGTGCGCAGCGCTTTGCCTTCCTTTTGCTCACTCCGTGGCGCGGCGGGCCATGGGACATCTTTCGATCCGGTCATGTTTGGGAGGGGTAGCTGCAGGCTGAGCACGGGTGGGGCGTGCCAGGCGGAGGCAACATGGGGCGACAGGGGCGGGCTCGGCTCTGAAGCTGCGATGGGGGGCTGGAAGCATCGCACTTGATGGGGGAAACGTCAGATCCATGGAAGCTGAGCGGCGGGGAGCGGCCGGCATGGCGTCTTAGGCGTGGTCGACAAAGGAGGAAAAGCTAACAACGGGGTCATTGTCGCCTTCACCAGCGATGGATGTCGGGGGCTTAATGGGTGAGCATATAGGCAGCCCGTCCCACGAGTGGCATGGGTGTGTGCGCCGAGGCGACATGCGAAGCGACGTGCCTAGGCGAGTGAGTTGCGCCAAGCCATAGGAACATCCTACCCACATAAAAGCTGATATAAACGCTTTTGGAAAAATCTGGAGGAAACGTCCTTGCGTCTTGGCTTGAGACATAATAATATTTAAACTAGAGGAAGCGATTTTAGTCCCTTTTTTTTTGCATTCTTTATAATAATTATACATGGCCAAGGAAAAGAAGAAAAAAAATTTGGATCAATATTTATTTTTATTTATTTACTAAAAAAATAGGGAAAATAGTGGAAATAGGGAAAAATGGAGAAAATAGTAAATATTTTTAAGTGAAGGAATTTTTCACATGGGAAAATGACTGGATGAATTGATCGAGTTTGAAGTGGAGGAAATATTTTAATTTTATTTGTTTACTAAAAAAAAATAGGCGAAAAAATGGAAAAACACTTCGAGGGAAAAATAGGAGAAAATAGTACACATATTTTGAAATTCATTTTCACATGGGAAAAATATTTGGGACAGAATTGATCGATTTAAAGTGGAGGGAATATTTTATTTTATTTATTTACTTAAAAAATGGCGAAAAATAGGGGAAAAGCGGGGAAAACTAGGGAAAATAGGGAAACCAATTGATTTAAAGATACTTATTCAGATGTATCTTTAATATTTTATTCAAAAATATTAATATTTGATAATATTTTTAAATGAAAAATTATTATTTTGTTTTTTCTCTAAAAAATATGGGAATATAGGGAAAACATGGGAAAGGTATTGAAAAACATATTTTATGTGAGGAATGATATTTTGAACTGATGAGCGAGGAAAAGCGATGGAATAAGAAGCCCAGGCATGGTTAGAGAGCGCTCGAGGCATCGGTGTGGAAGCCATCAGTATTATTAGGTGTGCAATGGCATGGATGGCGACAGGGTTGTGGCGCATCATTGTGCAAATTACATTTCTTGCACGATGGAGCAGTTCTGAGTGGCATGGCATAGCTAGCAGGCGAGGAGCACTTAGGTGTGTCATGGCATGACAAAGCACTAGGCAGGGCATCGTGTGTCCCAGGCATGGCATGGCATGGCATGGCAACCCAGATCGGGCGCCGGATTAATCATGGCGATAGAGCACTAGGCCCAGAATCGTGTGTCTAGGCGTGGCGTAACCTTGGAAATAGGGCCTTGGGTGTCTAGGCATGTAACCTTGAAGCGGGGAGCCCCGGGTGATCTGGGCATGGCATTGCCATGGCAATGGTCAGAACCCAGATGGTCTCTAGGAATGGCGTGCCATATAACTAGTCCGAGGCCCCGTGTGTCTAGGCATGACAAAGCACTAAACCGAGGAATCGTGTGTCTAGGCATGGCATAGCACTAGACCGAGGCATCGTGTGTCTAGGCATGGTGATGAAAGATGGTGCGGTACGATACACTAAACCGAGGCCCCCGTGGTGTTCCAGCACACAGCATGGCACTGTGCCGAGGCCCCGTGCTCCAGTATTGGCATGCCATGGCACAACCCGAGGCACCGCAAGGCTTATAGGAACGGCGTGCCATATAACTGGTCCGAGGCCCCGTGTGTCTAGGCATGGCATGCTATGGCACTAAATTTCGAGGCCCCGTGTGTTCCAGGCAATGGCATGCCGTACCCAGCCCCGAGGCCCCGTGTGTCTAGGCATGGCACTAACCCGAGGCCCCGTGTGTCTAGGCATGGCATGCCGTGGCACTAGCCCGAGGCCCCGTTTGTCTAGGCATGGCATGCCATGGCACTAGCCCGAGGCCCCGTGTGTCTAGGCATGGCATGCCGTGGCACTAGCCCGAGGCCCCGTGTGTCTAGGCATGGCATGCTATGGCACTGTCCCGAGGCCCCGTGTGTCTAGGCATGGCATGGCACTTAAAGCCGAGTCCATGTGTCTAGTATGCATGCCATGGCACACTGAAAATCAAAACAGGAAATGGCGTGATATATAACTAGTCCGAGGCCTCAGGTGTTTCAGTGCATGGTGATGCTATGCACTAATTGGTGGCCACGTGTGTTCCAGGGCATGGCATGCCGTGAGACCACTCGAGGTCCCGTTGTCTCAGTATTGGCAAGCCATGGCACAGCCGAGGCCCCAGGCCTAGGCATGGCATGCCGTGACACTAGCCCGAGGCCACGCTTCGGTTTAGGTACGGGGCGGTGCCACGGCACTAGCCCGAGGCCCCGTGTCGGCGCGCATGCCGTGGCACTAAATTTCGAGGCCCTGTTTCTAGGCATGGCATGCCGTGGCACTAAACTCAGGCCTCTGTTTCGGATTGGTCTCGTGGCGAAATTAGTCCGAGGCCCGGGGCAGTTCAGGGCATGGCATGGCATGGCACTAGTCTGAGGCCCCGTGTGTCTAAGCATAGCATGGCATGGCACTAGTCCGAGGCCCCGTGCGTCTCGGCATGGCATGGCATGCCATATCACTAGTCTGAGGCCCCGTGTGTCTAGGCATGGCGTGCCATATCACTAGTCCGACGATCGAGGCGACGATGTCTCCACGGGTATGACTACAACCCGGGCTAGGGTCGCTGCCCAACCGACCGAAGGCATCACCTACCGCATCCGCTTCCTCCCGGCTAAATTTCAAGCACTCTTGACTCTTTTCAAAGTCCTTTCATCTTCCTCAGCAGATTGTTTTTGTTAGCCTGGGCTCGCTCAGATGGGGCCTTGGACGAACTTAATTCTCCCGACAATGTGATTCCCAAACAACCCGACTCAGCCGACAAATACCGTGGGCGCGACAGTGGTCCGGCACTACTGTGGCTCACCCTCTCCGGCGCCCCTTCCGTGGACTTTGGGTCCCATCCACAACAGGACGCTCCGTACTACACTGACGGCGGGACCGCCCCGATTCCTGCTCGGGCTTTTCCTGGCTCGTCGTCGCTACTAAGGGAACTCTTGTGTCTCTTTCCTCCGCTTATCGATATGCTTAAACTCACGGTGTTCCTACCGACCGGGTCATTGCCGAGGTTCCTGGCCTTCGCAGCCCCATGGGTAAAGTGTCGCGCCCCGACATGATTCTCCTCCTTCCTCCTCCGACGAGGGGAAAGGATCAGGTCTATTTCTAAACCACCGCTTGTCGTGGCGTGCATCGCCATGCAAGACATATTTTTAACCAATCATGATGCGATAAAACCACGGGAGGCTAATGTCCGCCCCAACTCCGTGCCCCGACTTTAGGTGGTGGAGGGGGCGACGGTGCGTGACGCCCAGCAGCGTGCCCCACTCCACGGCGCTTCGCGCAACTTCAAGGCTCAAAGATCAATATCTCACTGATTCTCAGAATTCACACCTGGGTATCTGATTTTGCATACGCTCTTCCATCGGCGCAGAGCCTGGGAGCATCCGTTATCAGAGTCGCTATGGAAGAACGACCACGCTCCTCACGCATCTTCCCGTGACCGGCGACGGATGTTGCTCGCCAGGGATTTTCCTCGCGGCCAGAATGCCGGAATGGCTGCTTGGACGGTCCTCTCAAGACACCCCCATGCACAAGAAAGGAAAAGTACTCATGAGGCCCACTGATTCATCGAGAGCAGAGCTGAGGTCCCTACTCGGGCCTCGCCTCGACAGGCTGTTAAACAATGGCACCACGGGTCGTTCGGCCGATAGGTCTGGCCAAAGATCCTTCAAGCAGGTTCACCTACTCTGAACCTTGTTGGGATGACTTCTCCTTCCTCTAAATGATAAGGTTCGTTGGATCTCCTCGCGACGCCGCGGCGGCGAACCCGCTCACGCCGATCCGACACTTCCACCGTGACCATCCAACCCAGAGGAGCGACGTGGCGTGTGTGTACAAAGGGCGTGGACGTAGCAACGCGAGTCACACTCCGCGCTACTAGGAATTCCTCGTTGAAGACCAACACCTGCAATGATCTATCCCCATCACGATGAAATTTCAAAGATTACCCGGCCCGTCGGCCAAAGCTATAGACCTGCTTGAATACATCGCATGCATGCGCGCCTGCATCTTAAGGCATCAGCTGCACTGCTATTGTCCCTCAACTTCCTCGTCTGCCGCCATAGTCCCTCTAAGAATGGGTCATGAGGGATCACCTCGTGATAGCTAGTTAGCAGCTAAGGTCCAGCTCGCTAACTAATTCAACTGTGACAAATCGCTCCACCAACTAAGAACCCAATATGCACCACCACCCATAGAATCAAGAAAGAGCTCTTAGTCCTCAATCTCAATATAAACTGATCTGATAGCCTCATTGAGTCAATTAAGCCGCAGCTCCACTCTCTATGTGGTGCCCTTCCGTCACCTTTAAGTTTCAGCCATACCATATTTCCCGAACTCCAAAACTTTTGATTTCATATGCCACGAGTCCTAAAAGCAACATCCACGATCCCTGGCTCCAAGATTGGCGATGGTCGAGATCAGATCTGGGTGATCTCGATCGCTCGAGCCCCAACTTTCGTTTCGACACGAAACATCTCGCAAATGTTGCAGCTTGTTCGGCTCTTCATAAATCAAGAATTTACCTCGACTATGAAATAATAATGCCCCGACCGCCCCCTGCGACCATTACTCGATCCCGAAGGCCACAACAACAGACCGAAATCCTATGATGTTATCCCATGCTAATGTATCCATAGCGTAGGCTTACTTTGGAGCACTCTAATTTCTTCAAAGTAACAAAGACTGTGAGAGGCACGACCCGCCGCTACACCAGGAGCGCATCGTCTGGGTAGAGGACAAGAGGACCGGCACACCGTAGCATGAACGTAATCACCCCATCCTGAAAGTCCAACTACGAGCTTTAACCCGTAAATAACCGAAATATATGCTTATCGAGTTGGAATTACCGCTTACTGCTGGCACCGGGATTTGCCCTCCAAATGGATCCCCTAAGGGATTTAGATTTGTGACTATTCCACCACTGTGACCAAAGAGCCCAAGATTGTTATTTATCATTACCACTCTCCCCGGTCGTGACTGCAATCATGCCATCGTCGCCTTCCTCGACGGGTAGCCGCTTCTCGTGCTCCCTCTCCCGACCGAACCCTAATTCTCCGTCACCCGTCAATACCCTTGGTAGTGTCACACGCCTTCTTTTCAGCCAAAAGTGCTCTAGAACCCGCTAGCCAGCCTCTCTCACGCTCCTCACTAGCCTCTCGAACACAAGGCTTGATGGGCACTCTCCCAACTCGTATTTTATTAGCTACTAAAATACAAGACAATTTCGCAAAGGCTCCTACAACCCTGTGGCTCAAGGCTTTTCTTTCGATCCAACCTGTAATATATGAATTAACCAAGGGCACGTTGAGTTCTTTGAGCATGGGATGTCAAGGGCAATCCTGATACAATTATGACTAAGAGTCCTACTCTAACTCTAGTCTTCCAATCCAGCAAGCCAGCACAATCCTTCCCGCATTAGGAGTCCTGACTGAATGAAACTCCTATACACAGCCATGCAATTCCCACCACGAGTAGGAGTCCTCCCCCGCCTAGGAGTCTGTTCCGCCTAGAGTCTCCCGCCGAGGAGACCTTCCGCCAGAGTCCGGTGCCCCGTCAGCCCTTCCGGCTCAGAGTAGAGCCTTCCCGCCGAGCCCCACCCGCCAGAGTCCTTTCCTTCATAGGACTCCTTAGGGTCGCAGAACCCGGCCACACTCCTGGACAGGGAAACTTGCCGCCCAAGGCTCTCTGCCTATATATTGCTGACATTCTCCCCACTGATTCCGTTTGCCTCAAGTGCCACGCCCCAGGCCCCCTCTAAGCCGTGAGTGCCGTGGCAGCCACTGTGCGCGTCCCAACCGGATTACTAAGCCGCTTCTCTCACGTATGTGCTGGGCTCACGCCTGCATCCCCACACATGTTTTCCCAACTCGCTCTTGCCTGCTTTTCCCAGGCGCTCATTGCCAAGGCAACGCCACGCCGCACTCTGACTCAGGTTATCTAGTCGAGGTCGATGAAGAGCTACCACTCTACCATCAAAAGTCGATAGGCGTATATTCTTCAATGATGCGTCGCCTTAACGATGGCCGTGCGATCCGTGAGTTATCATGAATCATCGCAGCAACCCGCATAGCCTCGCGCCGACCTTTATCTAATAAATGCATCCTTCCGTAAGCCTTGGGCTCATGCACGATAGCCTCTAGAATTACCACGCTTATCCGAGTAAATAAGTACCATCAAACAAACTATAACTCGATTTAATGAGCCATTCGCAGCCTACGCTTGAATTAGTCTCATACTTACACATGCATGGCTTAATCTTTGAGACAAGTACATGATCATCGGGCAGATCAACTGTAGCATTCTTGTGGAACGCCTAACCGCGACACTCAGCCTGCACTACAATGGCGGGCTGAGGGCAAAGGTGAGCCGATCAGTCGACATACGCTGTTTCAGCGCATGAACGCTAAGCTTCCTAGCAAGAGTGTGATCATTAGATCCCATGCTCCGTGTTAAGGTTCCGTGATCCGAGAGCATCGTTTCATCATCATTGCCCAGAAACCCTTTGCATGGTCACACGCGCTGGGAGCACACGAGTACCATGATCACTGCAAGGTCCACCCGCCCCTACGAGCAGAGCTAAAAGCGGAGAAAAGGCAACATTAGAGAAAATTCCATCGACAAGGCAACACAGAACCATTATGCTGATGCCCAAGGCTTGATTCAAGTGCTTTGTAACTAGAATGAGGATGGACATAGGGCAATAGTTCGTTGCACGAGCAAAGAGCCTACCAACCCACATTACCCAAACACCACTCACACGCCATCAGGTTGATTACAAGATGCACCACACACCGAACCGTGACTAGTTGAAGTTGTCTCCTGACAAGCACACAGAAGCAACAAGTGATGCCTTTGTAGTACCATTTTAGGCATGAGAAGAATGATAATACCACTACTCTTAAGCAACCGAATAGTTTGTCAAGCAACAAAAGCCTGAAACGAAAGATTGCAAGTCAATGACACAAGCCACCATGCAGAAGCGATGAACTATCTTAGAGGCAGGTATTACGAAGAGCATGGCGTAGCATGTGGCGAGACCCCGTGCTTAGGAAAGGCATGGGGAGGAACCATGCCTCTGAGGCGCCAGACGAGCACCATGCATAGGCAGGGCACTAAGCTAAGGAACCTTGCACAGGCGAGCTAATAGAAACCATGCCTAGAGCGGGAGCCTTCAGGGCGGGCACCAATGCTTCACGAAAGGCAGGGAGAGGAGCGGGTGCCTACAGCGGCGCTAGGCGAGGCGCATGCATGGCGAACCTTGGCGGGAACCTTGCCTAGGCGATGCACTAAACGGCCAGGTGCTGGGCGGAGCCAGAGGCGGCTGCCATGCCTACCTTGAGGCATGGCGCGGAGCACCATGGTGGGAATGGAGCAAGAGGCATGATTGCAACATGGGGTGGGGGGGACATCCATGATAGGCTTAGGAGGGCGAGACAACCCAAGCTGACATGGCGTCTTAAACAGCAGATTGATGAAATGCATTGGAGGCTAGCAATGGGGTCATTAATACATTTGTACCATGTCGGATGTCGAGGCTTGGGAAGGTGGCATGTGGGCACACCCGTACCACAACGACCAGATGGGTGTGTGTGCGCCATGGCGAAACCTTGACGGTGTGCCTGAGCGAGCACCATATGCTGGCGAGCTAGCTGGCAGGAAACAGCGCCAGCTGGTAGGGCATCACGCTGGGCATGCACTGGGGTGAGCACCTTTTCCTAGGCACGGCACCATGGCTGGCATGCACTGCGCGGAGCCTTGGTCGTGCCTAGCGAGCACTTTGAGGCATGCACTAGGCGAAGCACCATGACTATGGGCATGCACTGGTAGGGCTTTTCTGTGAGCATGCCGTGGGGTGAGGGCATCATGCGAGGCGAGCACTGGCGAGGGCGCCATGTCTGGGCGGTGCTGGGCGGGGCACCTGTCTGAGCCTGCAGGCCAGAGGCGGAGTGTGCAGGCAGGTACTGGTGAGACTGTGCACAAGGCTGAGCCACCGGGTGCTGGGACGCGTACGTGGCGGAGCGACATGGGCGACGGGGGGCGTACCTTCGGCTCAAGCAGCGTGGGGGGCAGGGGGCATGCCGCAGCGTGGAGGAGCGTCCCGGAGTCCACGTAAACCTGGGCGTAGGGCAGCGACATGGCGTCTTGGCGACTGGTCGGCAAGGCGCATGGGAGAGCTATGGCGGGGTCATTGTCACAGCACTAAGCGTCGATGTCGGGCTTATGGGTGGCATGGGTGTGTGCGCGGGCGGCCGCGTGACGGCGTGCTGGCGGGTGGTGCTGACCCGTAGAGGCTGACCACCCTCCTTTAAAGGCAATATAACCTTTTGGAAAAATGCGGAGGAGACATCACGCATGCTTGAAACGAGACATAATGGCATATTTAAACTAGGAAAGCGATTTTAGTCCCGTTTTTTTTGCACATTCTCTTTATAATAATTATACATGGCCAAGGAAAAAAAGAAAGAAAAAAATTTGGATCTGAAAATATTTATTTTCAAAAAAATGAGGAAAATAGTGGAAAATAGGAAAAATAGGAGAAAATAGTAAAATATTTTTAAATTAATTTTCACATGGGAAAAATATTTAGGACAGGGAATTGATGGATTTGAGGAAGTGGAGGAAATATTTTAATTTTATTTATTTACTAAAAATAGGCGAAAAATAAAGGGAAAACATGGGAAAATAGGAGAAAACGATAGAAGCTTATATTTTTGAAATTCATTTTCACATGGGAAAAATATTTGGGACGAAGTGATCGATTTGAAGTGGAGGAAATATTTTATTTTATTTATTTACTTAAAAAATAGGCGAAAAATAGGGGAAAACGGGGGGAAAATAGATGAAAATAGGGGGAAATAATTGATTTAAGATATGACTACTGGAATGCAATAATTTAATACTTTTTATCTAAAAATATTAATATTTGATAATATTTTAAATGAAAAGTGTTAATTTTAATTTTTCTCTAAAAATATAGGAATATAGGGGAAAACATGGGAAAAGGTATTGAAAAACATATTTTGTCATGAGAATGATATTTTGAACAATGAACGAGGAAGAAACAATGGAATAGAAACGAGCATGGTTAGGGAAGCGCTCAAGGCATCGGTGTGGAAAGCCATCAATATTGTCATGTGCAATGGCATGGATGACAACAAGGGTTGTGGCACCATCAATATTGCAAATTACATTTCTTGCCAATATGAAACGGGTTACCGTGGCATGGCATAGAACTAGGGCGAGGCACCGTGTGTCATGGCATGACAAAGCACTAGACCGAGGCATCGTGTGTCTAGGCATGGCATGGCATGGCATAGCACTGAAGCCAGAGGCACGGTGTCATGGCGTAATGAAGCACTAGGCCAGAGAGAGGAATCGTGTGTCTAGGCATGGCGCCTTAACTAGGCAGAGCCCATGTCTGGGCGTAGCGTAGCCTTGGGCGGGGCCCGTAGTAATCTAGGCATGGCGTGCCATGGCAATGAGTCGAGGGCTGCCGTGCGTCCCGGGAATGGCGTGCATATAGCTAGTCAGGGCCCGGGTGTGTCCTGGGCATGGCATCTTTATGTTATAACTTAGGAGCCAGGTGTGTCTAAGCATGAGCTGAGTGGCTTTGGCACGAGGGCCAGGTGTGCATGGGCATGTGACCATGTGGCAGGGCCCGGGTGTGTCCCCAGGCATGGCATCTTGAGTGGCACTGGCAGGAGCCACCCATTTGTCCTAGGCATGGGTGCCGTAGCCTGAGCAGGGCCCAGATGTTACAGGCATGGCGTATTGGTGGCACTGGCAGAAGACCCAGTGTGTCTGGGCATGGCGTCTTTATGGCGTTGGCGAACCGGGTGTCTGGGCGTGGCGTGGCGGCGGGGCCACGGTGTGTCTGGGCATGGCGTGCTGTGAGCGTGGTCAGGGCAGGTGCGTGCAGAGATGGCGTGGCTAGTACGGGGCCACGGGTGTGTTAATACGGGCGCTGGCGTCTTTATGTAGCCTTTATCCAGAGACCAGTGTGTCAGGCATGACTGTCTGCCGTGGCCTTGGCAGAGCCCCAGATGTGTCTAGGCATGGCGACCATGGCGCTGGCCCCGAGACCCAGGTGTGTCTCTGGGCATGGCATCTTGGCGACATGTGGAACCCAGTTGTCTGGGCATGTCTTGTGCCTTGGCAGGGCCAGTGTGTGTCTAGGCATAGCATCTTGTGGCACCTTAGGGCCCCATGTGTCCCAGGCATGGCTTGCCGTAGCCTTGGCCGAAGACTCAGGTGTGTCACGGCATTGCACGGCCTTGGCGCTAGTCAGAGGCCCAGGTGTGTCTAGGCATGGCATGGCATGGCATGAGCATGGCGCTAGTCAGGAGCCGTGCGTCCCCAGGCATTGCCTTGGCATGCCACCATATCATTAGTCAGGGCGTGTCATGCAGGCATGCATGGCCTGATGAGGCACCTTGATCTCATGAGCTAGGATGATGTGCTTTTTCATTCATGATGAAATAAAGCCCCTCTGACCTAAAAAACAATGTTTTTAAGCTGGGCCGGGTTTAATCTAGGCAGACAGGTGAGACACTGCGGAGTGCTGGGCAGGAGCTGCTAGTGGGAGCCATGGTGGCAGGCATGCCTGAGGCGAATCCCAGGTGCCCTGGGCGTGTCGTGGCACTATGGGCGGGGGCTGTGGCGGGGAGCTTGGAGTGCTGGGCATGTCATGTCACTAGGCGGGGCACTGGGGCGGGGCATGGAGTGCTAGGCATGTCATGGCGCTAGAGTGGGGGCGCTGGGGGGCGGGGCACTGAGGCGGGGGCACTAAGCTGGGGGGGGAAGAGCAGTGCTGGGCATGTCATGTCGCTAGGCCGGGGCACTGAAGTGGGAGCCTGTGGCGGGAGCCTTCAGGGCGGGCACTGAAGCAGGGCAGGTGCTGGGCATGTCATGAGTCTTGAAATGGGGAACGCAGGTGCTGAGCGTGTCATGGCACTAGGTCGGGTCGGTGTCTGGGCGTGCGCTGGCGTCGGGCCCAGTGCTGGGCGACCACGGCGAATCGCCGGATGCTGGGCATGTGGCACTGGGATGAACCATAGTGCCTATGCGTGTAGGCCGAATCACAGGTCTTTGGGCATGTCATGGCCAGGTCGAGACCCGGGTAATGTCTGACGATGCGCTGGCGTGGGGCCGTGCTGGGCATGACTGTGGCCAGAGATCACCGTCTTTGGGCATGTCATGGCACTGGGTCGAGGCCCTGGTATGTGCCAAGCGTGCGGCGTCGAGGCAGGTGCCTGGGGCATGACATGAGGCCAGAATCATAGATGCTGGGCATGACCTTTGGGCCGATCGCAAACTGGCAGGCCGTGCTAGGCCGAGATCAGGTGCCCTGGGCATTGCGCGGTGAGATCCACGGGTGCTGGGCAGCGACCTTTGGGCCGAGATCACCAGCCTGGGCACGCACTGGGCGAATCAGGTGCTGGGCATGCGCCGGGCGGAATCCACGGTGCTGGGCAGCGTCAGGCTGGATCCTCGCGGTGCCTGGGCCGCGGCTGGGCCGAGATCAGGTGCTTAAGCGTGTCCTTGGCACTAGGCCTTAGCACCATGTCTTGGCATGGAACTCCGCTGAGGCTCCATGTCAAAGCCACGACACTAGGCCGACGCACCAAGCCTAGGCACGCACTAGGCCGAATCACCGTGCCTAGGCATGCACTTGGCCGAATCACCTTTCTAAGCATGTCATAACACTATGTCGAGGCACCTTGTGCAGACGGCGTGACTGAATGCCATGGCACTAGTAGGAGCTCGTTAATACAAGCATGGGTTAGCTTAGCAGGGAGGAAAATGTCTGAATGGACGCAAGAACGACCAGGCAATCATGCAGATAGCCTCGTATGCAAGTGCATACTGCTGAGCGACAACGGGTCAAGGCACCGTCACCCAATCGCTTCTCATTTCATTTAGCTTTTTATTCCATACGCATAAGCCAAATTGGCCGACCGGAAGATGTGTCTAACTACAGGCTTCCACCACCCCGTAACGCTCCGTGAACCTCTCGTTTGAGGGAATTTTAAAAAAAGAGAGGGGTAAAAGGAAATCACGGGTGGATCGGTTCGAGGGGGAGGGATGAATCGAGCGACATAGGGTCGAATTCGATCGTGGCAAGAAGGGGCCACTCGCCACTTTACAATACCCCGCCGCGTATTTAAGTCATCTCGCAAAGGATTCTGCCCGTCGCTCTATCGGATTAATGCTTCAAGGCGGCCCACGGTTTGTCCAATCAGCAGATCCCACCATGATCACGCCTCTGGGGCCAAGAGCCCCAATCGAGGGCTGGCACCGGCGACGGCGCAGTTGCCGCCAGCCCGATTATGACTTAGAGGCGTTCAATGCAATCCAAATAAGATCAGAAGCCGCGCCACCGGTTTTTCAACCGCTCATGACCACCAGCAATCAACGATTCCCGTACTAAGGGTTGAATTACTATCGCTAATAATCACATCGTAGGGTAAACTAACCGTTTCACGACTCGCCTAAACCCACCACGCTCCCTATCAGGGTGAACAATCCAACACTTGGTGAATTCGCTCACAATGATAGGAAGAGCCGACATCTGTTGATCAAAAAGCAACGCCGCTATGAACGCGTCGCCAAGCCGCTTATCCCTCGTGGTAACTTTTTCGACACCTCTAGCTTCAAATCTCGAAGGTCTAAAGGATCATAAGCCACGCTTTCACTGTCAGACCAGACTCTGGAAATCACCAACTTATTTTTACCCTTTTGTTCCACACAAGATTTATGTTCGCTGAGCTCATCTTAGACACCCAAGTGTCTTAAAAGATGTCACCCCAAACAAACTCCCCACCCGACAATGTCTTCCGCCCGATCGAAGCGCGAGCGCCTCAAGTCCAAAAGGAGGGATGTTCCGCTCCGATTCACTCCGAATAAGTAAAATAACGTTAAAAGTAAGGTATTTCACTCAGCTGCTTCCTACTTCTCCCACTTATCCTACACTCAAGTCATTTCAATAAAGTCGGACTAGAGTCAAGCTCAACAAGGTCTTCTTCCTACGATTCTCGCTTAAGCCCGCTCCTTGCCTGTGGTTTCTCGGGCTGAGGTAGACAGGGGACGTGGGAATCTCGTTAACTATCCATGTCACACTAGGATGACTGAGGCATTTCGCTACCTTAATAGAAACATAGTTACCCCGCCGCTTACCCCGCGGCTGGTTGAATTTCTCTTTCACTTTGACATCTAAAGCACTGGCAAATCACATTGCGTGAGCATCCGCAGGACCATCGCACGTTTTGTTTTAATTAAACAATGGATTCCCTTGTCCGTACCCAGCCTGAGTCGACTGCTCGACGCTCCGGGAAGGCCCCGAGGGAGCCGCTCCCACCGTCCCCGGTCGGCCCGCCAATGGGAGCGCGCCCAGCAGTCCACCGACAGCCGACTGCTCGGACCGGGACCCCCGTGCCCCACTCCCCTCGAGCCAATCCTTTTCCCTGGAGGTTACGATCCATTTTCCGACTTCCCGCCTACACGGTTCCACGACCGAGGTTGCCCACCTCGAGAAACCCATGCTATATACGACCGGGCGTGGGAGGCACCAGTCCTCCTGATTATGGGCCATCGAGGGCGCACCCACACCACTGACGTGCGAAGCCTTCCAGTCGCCGGATCCTACCTCCGGCCGAGCCGTTTGTGGTGATGGCTGTTAACAGTGCATAACTCTTCCCGAGGCCCTCGACCACGCCTCTGACTCCTCTCACCCGTCGCCGCCACGCCCGGTGTTCGGGAATGTTAACCCGATTCCCTTGATGCTCCTCAAGGTACTGCACGCTATGGGACGGCTTCCCGTCTCTAGGATCGACCAACCCATGTGCAAGTGCCGTTCACATGGAACCTTTCCTTCGGCATTCAAAGTTCTCATTTGAATATTTGCTACTACCACCAAGATCCGCAGACCGACGGTAGTCTGCCGCTCGCGCCCTGAAGTTTTCAGCGACCGCCGCCTCCTACTCATCAAAGGCTCTGCCCTTGCCTCAACGGCTCTGCATAGGTCGCGCGCCTGGCCATCCATTTTCTGGGCTAGTTGATTCGGTGTGAGTTGTTATCACCCTTAGCGGATTTCTCGACTTCCATGATCACCGTCCCACCGGGTCTTAATCGACCAACCCAGGTTCTGCAGGTGTGCCAGAGTCAATCAGAACCCTGGCTCCGGTCCATCCCTGACGCATCCGCTACCAAAATGGCCCACTGAGCCTGATTCCAGCTTGGTCCGGCTCAATGGAGCGCAGTGGTCGCCCACCGGCTTTAAAGTTTGAGAATAGGTCGAGGGCGTTGCGCCCGATGCCCTAATCATCGCTTTACCCGACAGAACTCGCCCGCGCCCAGCCATCCCGAGGGAAACTCGAGGAACCAGCTACCAGATGGTTCGATTAGTCTTTCGCCCTATACCCAAGCTCGGCCGGTGATGGTGCCAAGACGTCGCGCCTCCACCAGCCTCTCGGCCGCCGCCAGCATAGTGCACCATCTTTCGGGTCCCGACAAACATGCTCTCACTCGAACCCTTCTCAAAAGATCAAGGTCGGTCGACGGTGCACCCCACGAGGGGGATCCCGCCGATCAGCTTCCTTATGCCTTACGGGTTTATCACCGCGCGACTCGCACATGCCACTCTGGTCCGTGGTTTCAAGACGGTCGAATGGGGCCACTGCCGACGCCTATGAGCGCACAGCCTAAGCACGCCCGGCGTACGCATTCCACGATCGAGGCGACGACGTTTCCACTCGTATGACTACAACCCTGCGCTGGTCGCCACCCAAAACAGCTGGCCGGTCCGTATAACCCGAGTCGATCGGCTGACGCTGCTCCACATCCGACTGAGGCGCATCGTCGTCCCCATCCGCTCCTCCCGACACCCCAAGCACTCTTCGACTTCTCTTTAAAGTCCTTTCATCTTTCCTCGCATTGTTTACATCTGGCCCGCCTGTATTTAGCCTCAGATCGAATTTACCGCCCGATCAATGCATTCTAAATTAACCTAATTCGCCGACAATGGCCGCGGGTGCTGACAGGTCCCTGCACGACGGGCTCTCAATTCTCTCCGCGCCCTTCCAGGACTCGGGGTCCTAGTCCGCCGCTAAGGGAGGCTTCTCCAAACTACACCTTGACGGCTGACCCGCCCATTCTGTGCCGCTTCCCGGCCCGGCCGTCAGCACTACAACCGTAAGTTTCCTTTTTCCTCCGCTTATTGATATGCTGAACCCACAGCCCTCACGACCTAGGGTCATTGCCGAGGTTCCTGCCATTCAGCAGGGTGCCCATTTGCAAAGTGTCTGCCCCGACATGGAGAGATTCTCCTTCCTCCTCTTTACTGGGGAAAGGATCAGGGGTTCGATTCAAACCACCGCTTGTCGTGGCGTGCATCGCCGCGGGACATATTTTTAACCACCCACGGATGCGATGTTCCATGGAGGCTGGTGTCCGCCCAACTCCAGCCCCCGACTCTAGGCGGAGGGGGCGACGTGTGCTACGCCTCAGCAGGCGTGCTCGACCTAATGGCGCCGGGCGAACTTCATGCTTCCAAGACTCGATGATTCACTCTGATTCGCACCACACCAAGTATTGCATTTTGCTACGCTCTTCATCGATGCGAGAGCCTAGATATACGCTGTCGAGTCAAGAGAGTAACGACCACGCTCCCACCCCGCACCCGTGACCTGAGCGATGGGATGGCGCGAGCCATAGATTTTCCTTGGCTGTCACGCCGGTTCGTTGTTGGATCGGAAGGTCCTCTAAAGACACCCCATGCACAAGACAAGTGCAGCTTCGCAGGTCCACCGATCCATCGAGCAGAAGCGGAGGGCTCACGCCCGCTCCGCCCTCGACAAAGGTTAAACAACGTGTTCACGTCGCTCTGGCCGATAGGGTTCGAAGAATGATCCTTCCGTGAGGTTCACCACGAAAGTCCTTGTTACGACTTCTCCTTCCTCTAAATGATAAGGTTCAGTGGACTTCGCGACGTCAAGGGCGGCAACCGCCTCACGCCGAGATCCGAACACTTCACCCACCATTCAATCGACAGGAGCGACTGGGCGGTAGCGCATAAAGGCGTGGATGCGAATAACGCGAGCCGATGACTCCGCCACTACGACCTCGTTGAAGACCAACAATTGCAATGACTCATCCCCTTATCACGATAAAATTTCAAAGAATAACCCGCCCACGCCAAGGCTAGACCTTGAATACATCGCTGTAAAGGCGTGCGCCCGTAACATCTGGCTATCACGCACTGCATCGCCTCAACCCGCCCAAGCGCCATACCTCTAAGAAGATGGTCATGGAGGATCACCTTCGCATAGCTAGTTAGCAAGCCGAGGTCCCCGCTCATAATGGAATTAACCGCACAAATCGCCTCCACCAACTAAGAACGGCCATGCACCACCACCCATAATCAAGAAAGAGCTCTACCAATAACCTACTTATGTCTCGACCCGGTATAAGCTGTTTAGTCAAATTAGTTTCGCAGCTCCACTCCCGGTGGTGCCCTTCACACCTTTAAGTTTCACTTTATGCACCATACTCCCCGAACCCAAAAAACTTTGATTTATCATAAGGTGCCACAGAGTCCCAGCAACATCCATCGATCCCCCGGTCACTGCCATTGAGACTAGACTAGATTCGATCGCTCAGCCCCAACTTTCTGCTCTCATTAATTAAAACATCCTGGCAAATGTTACAGCTTGTTCAGGTTCTTCATAAATCCAAGAATTTCACCGACTACAGTCACGGTCGCCTGACCGTCCTCAGACCATTACTCGATCCCGGTTGCCAACACAATAGGACCAAATCCTATGATGTTATCCCATGCCAGGTCCATAGCGTAGGCTTGCTTTAAGCACCCACTTCTTCAAAGTAACAGCACCGGAGGCACGACCCGGCCAGTTAAGACCAGGAGCGCATCGCTCTGGTGAAGGGCCATGTTGATCGGCACAATCGTAAGGCTTTAATCAACCACCCATCCCAAAGTCCAACTCACAGCTTTTAACCGAACAACTTAAATATACACTATTGAGCTTGAATTACCACACAGCTGGCACCGACTTGCCCTCCAGAATGGATTATGATTTAGATTGTACTATTCCACCACCAGACTAAAGAGCCCTGATTGTTATTTATCGGGTCACCACATCCCCGTGTCGACCGGGTAATTTGGCGCGCCCGTCGCCTTCCTTGACGTAGCCGCTTTCTCGTGCTCCTCTCCGAATCGAACCCTAATTCTCCGTCACCCGTCAATACCATGGTAGGTGTCACACGCCCTCTTTTTGGCTCGTGTGCGGCGCCTAGGAACCCGCTAGGCCAGCCTTCTCAATGCCTCACAATTCTCTCGAACACAAGGCTTCTGGGGCACTCTCCCCCAACTCGTATTTTATTAGCTACTAAAATACAAGACAATTTCGCAAAGGCCCCACAACCTGGCTCTATTTCTTTTGGATCCAACTCAAGAATATGACAACCAAGTGGGTTAACGCGCCTTTATATAGGATGCTCAAGTGGCAACCCGATACAATTATGACTAAGAGTCCTACTCTAACTCTAGTCTTCCAATCCAAATGTCAAGACATCCTTCCCGCTCTAAAGAGTCCCGACACATCACGATTCCCCACCACGGTAGGAGTCCTCCCCCGCCTGGGGAGTCCGGTTCCGCCTAGATCTTCCCGCTGAGACCTTCCGCCTAGGGAGTCCAAACTCCAATTGGGGAGCTCCCGCCAGAGTCGGAGTTCTTCTCGCCCTGGGAGTCGACCCGCCTTAGGAGTCCCTGGGAAGATAGGACCTCTTAGGCCGAGGAACTTGTGCCGCACTCCTGATTAGAGACTTGCCGCCCAAGGCTCCTCTCGGGCCATATATTGCCGACATTCTCCCACCGATTCCGTTTGCCTCGCGCCACCGCCCCAGCCCCCAAGCCGCTGAGTGCCGTGACGCCCACCAGGCGCCGTCCCAAATCGGATTACTTGCTTGCTCTTCCCGCCTCACATGCGTGCTTGGCTCACGCATTGTGCCTCCGACACATGTTTTCCCAACCTGCCTCGCTTTCCCTTAGGGCGAGCCATGGCTGGGCAAGAAGTAAATAGCTTCATGCCGCACGGACTCGTGTTATCTAGTCAAGGGGGTCGGCTAAACCTCCCCACTAGAGATATTCAACGCCCCTGACTTCAACCGCAAGATATTCATGATCTGATCTTCAAACTCGCCACAATGTAGCACCCTTTTTCCCAACTTGCCTCTAATCGACAAGGTCCCCTTCCAATGAATCAAGTATTCTATCCACTTGCTCTTCCGCTTCCCCATCCTCCTATCCGCAGATGCTTGCGAATCTCTTTTGCCGAACTCGACTCTAACCATAGGCGGGTTCCGCTTTGCTTGCACTCTGTCGACTAGGATCACTGTGATAAGGTCAGAAGCATGGAATGCTCCGTGAAGCTCAACCTCTCGTAGCTTCGGGCCAGGAAATAATGCCCCTATACGCTTCACAACTTCAAAGGGTCCATCGTATTTCTGAATCAAACCTCTCTGAAACTGCTTATTCCTGATCTTTTTCCAGATCTGAGGAGTTAACTTCAATAGAACCATCTCCCCTTGCTCAAATTCCAGAGGTCTCCATCGTCCGCATACTTCTTCATGCATCTAATACTGAGCTTCTCTAGGCTGTCTCCTCGCTTCACTGCTAAATCTGCCGAGACCATGCAACCAGACGCTAGGGCCACTCACACTACGTCTGTGCTTTCGCTCGTAAATCCGCACGCCCGTGGCTGCACGTGGCCGAACCCGATTGCTACCTCAAAAGGGCTCATACCTGTGGTTGAACTTCGTTGCATATTGTAGGACAACCGCGCCTAGCTTAGAAGTTCCAAACTAATTCTTCGAGGATCACGGCGGGGGCGCAAATACTCTTCCAAAGATTCGATTCACTTTCGTCCGACCATCACCTGAGGGTGATTCACAATGAGAACTTGCACTGCACCCCACATCTCAACAGCTCAACCCAAACCTCTCAAACCGTGATCTCGATCGCTAACTATGTCTTCAGCATCCTAAAACAAGCCACAACACACAAGAAGACGCGCTGCCGCCTCTTCACCGACACTTAATGTACCGGGATGAAGACAACAGACTTGAGAACCTGTCTACCACTACCAGAATTGATCCGAAGCCCTTAACTTTCGGAAACCCATCGATGAAGTCCATCGATACACACTCACTAAGCCCTGACGGACAAAGCCAGAACAACCCGCTACCTTCTTCCGCTTCTGGCTTGTCAACATGACAAACATGGCATGCCTGGACATATGCTTCGCACGCTTCCTTCATCTTAGGCCAATGAAAAGACCGTGCCAACAATGCCAAAGTTCTTTCCTCTCCTAGGTGACCAGACCATCTCGTATCATGTGTTTCCTTCAAGAGCTCCCGCCTTAGCCGTCGATAGCGCTATAGCTTCCTCCTCGGGTAAAGCACCTCATTCTCGAGCCAAGACGCCCGTGCACATCTCTCACCCGCTCTACCAGCTTTGATACGTTGATTCTGTGCAAGCTCAAGTCTAACTGGCCGTTGGAACTGGTCAACCGAGCTCAACGATCCCATAACTCGTCACTTCCTTCCTACTCAAAGCAATCCGCCACTGTTGTGTCGACCCTGGCCAGGCAACTCCACACAAAATCGGTCGGCCAAGAACTCTACATCGAAGCCAAGTTCGCAAGAGCTTCTTCGAGTTGTGAAGAAGGTGTTATAACATTGTCGCCACTACTATGAACCAGTTCCATCAAGTAGTGCTTCCAAGTCTCGTTAATGGATGACCGCAGCCATTTCTTTCTATGGGCGCTGCACCTTTCCTCCGTCGCATTCAACTTCCGACTCTCAGCGCGATCGATGCCCCTCCACCAACACTTCACCTGGTGGCCCTCGTCCATCCGTGCGCACTACAAATCCAACCCACGCTCGCGCCCCACCGCTTTGAGGCGATCGCATTCAGCTTCGAAGGCACCGCACCTCAGCATCCATTCTACCTCCTCTTTTTTTCAAAGGTCTGTGTGAGAGCACCGGCCATCTGGAATAGCCCAAGATAAATTCTCGTAGCTTGCCGCCGAGGAACGACCGGGGTTCCGTCACCTGCCTGGGTCAGCCACCTCGAATTGCCGCCACCTTCTCGCACCATCCATCCTTATTCGACTTTAAATCGATGACCTGCAAACTTGATCTCGGTCCGAAAGTAAACTCGCACTCTCTCTTTCTGACATACAATCGTTCGCCTCGCTCACAAGCACCATCTGAGGCGTACTACGTGATCTTCAGAGCCTGGGTCAGATCACTATGTCGCCCAAGCATACCACCACAAATGAATCCGTGAAGTCGAATAGACATCATTCATGAGGTTACAAATGTAAAGGGAGCATTAGTCGTAAACCAAAAGGCATGATCGCACCAAACTTCCATACCGAAGTTATACATGTAGTCTTTGCCTCGTCCCTTCAGCCCACGCCAAAGACTCTGCCAACAGTCCCGATCGCAGTCTAGCTTCGTGAAGTACTACTACCAATCGGGATCGAACGTACCCGCAGCCTAAAGGCGTATCGAATACTTGTTCGATCGTGACTTTATTCAAGGTCCTAAGAATCCACACACATCCGCCGTCCCATCTTGCTTTTTCCGAACAAAGACCGGTGCCCATACGGCGCTGAGGGCTGCACTGCACCCGCATCCAGCAACTCCGTCAACTACTTCCGCAACTCTCTCAACTCTGGTGGAGTCATCCGATAAGGAGCTTGAGCAGGAGGTCTCGATCCCTAAGACGAGCCTCATTCGATGATCCGTCCGCCTTCTCAGCAGCGTGCATTCTAGCAACCCTAGGAGGCATAACACTCCAAAATCTCCCCGCATCTTGGCCACGCATTCGCACCTCGACTTGCTCGTCCGCTTGATCTCGATCATTGCCGCGACATATGTGTGCTCACCTCCTAAGGCCTTTCGAATTGCATGTATAAGGTCTTCTCCCCGAAGGTCTCTTAGGCTTACCGATGTCGCACACAAAGCATGGTCGCTTCTTCATCCATGATCAACAACCATCTGTCACAACAAGGGCTACCTCGCTCGGGAAGAAATCTGTCTAATATGAAATCAAAATCATCCAAAGGGAACACTAAGGAAGTCTATCGTATCTCTTCCAATCCCCATCAATCTGCCATGCCTTCGCTAAATTACGCGCCTTTGTGTTTGCCTATTTACGCTGAGTTTGCCGGTCATCTTTAGCGAGCTTCAAACCGAGTCCACGCTCTCGTTGGATACAAAATCAGGTCGCCCACCGCCTACCAATGCCATTACTCTTTCGCTCCGTCAAGAACTCAACATATATCGCCCTTTTGTGAGTCGCCACTCAAGATCAGATTCAACAACCGAAGAGGCTGGCCTTGCAGGGCCTCTCGGCTCTCCGCTATATCTCCCCGCCTTCGCCCTGGCTACTCAGCTTCTCCTCTTCGGGCAATCCTCGTCGATGTACCCACTGCATAAAGCATCCCGACGCCCGGTAGTTTATGAGGAAGTCGCCCTCTCCCCCACTTTTGCCTGCATATCCTACGGCTTCTTCCAACCCTTACTTCCACTCTGGAGGCTCCATCCGACCTCCTGTCGACTCGCCGCGCCTTCCCCTTGCGGGAGTAGAGGAAGAGGTCACTCAGAGTCGGATAGGCAATCACGCTGATGGTCGGTGGGCAAGTCTTGGACACCTCGCTCCTCGCTGCTTGAGCCCATCCCTGCAATCCCGACATGAAGTTGAACAATAGTTCACGTGGAGATGTCCTTGATGTCAGCGATCAACGAAGCAAATTCCTTCACATACCCTGACCGAGCCTCGCCCGCTTCGCTTCGTGAGATTCCCCGCCATCCACGTCAGAACCAGGGGTAAGAACCGATCCTTCGGGCCTTTTCAAGACCTCCCAGCTCGATCTTTGGTCAGCCAAAGAACAATGCTTGCCGCCGTTCCGTCCGCCACCAAAGCTTTGGGCATCACCCGTCAAATACATAGTGGTTATCGCACCGCTCACCCACCCAGTATTTGAAGCGTTGATGAAGTATTGCCCATGTCCTGTAGGAGTTCTCAAGTCTTTGTGTTCCACAGACCGCCAAAGTCTTGGGCTCAGTGCACTGTACCTTCGCAGTGGAGGGCGGACTGCGAACAGATGGCGTGTCTCGCACCACTGCCGCTTCAAAGAACACGATCTCCCCTCTAGAGATCTCGATCCGCTCCGAACTCCTACATTGCGGAATGACCCCATCCGTCTTCACGGCTTTCTCGGTCTCAATCGATTCACGCCGTGGAGTCAAGTCGCCAGGATCCGCAGACGTCGATCAGCCTAAAGGGGCGGAGTTCGCCCCGCCTTGTCGTGCCTTATCTCCGTCCGGACACCCGGGCGCCTACCCGCCTCATCCTTCCTACTTTCTCACGCAGCGCATCAACCATCATCCTCGCGTTAGCCATCTGTGGCTCTGATACCTACTGTCACACGCCTCAGCTCTCTCAGCGGCGCCTAGGAACCCGCAGCCAGCCTTCTCAATGCATCACTAGTCTCGACAAGGCTTACGGGCACTTCTCCCCAACTCTCAGATTTTATTAGCTACTAAAATACAAGACACTCGGGTAAAGGCTCCCACAACTCTGGGCTCTATGTTTTCTTTTGGATCCAACCTGCATCATATGAATTAACCAAGCAGGGCACGCAGCCCTTATATAAGATGCCTAAGAGCAACTCGACAATTATGACCAAGAGTCCTACTTAACTCTAGTCTTCCAATCCAAGAAGCCAAAGACAATCCTTCCCGCTCTAGGAGTCCCGACACGCCCATGATTCCCACCACGAGTGTGAGTCCTCCCCGCCTAGGAGTCTCTGCTCCGCCAGAGTCTTCCCACAGAGACCTTCCCGCCTAGGAGCACAGCCCCGCTTTGGGAGTCTTCCGCCTAGGAGTAGGAGTCCTTCCCGCCTGGGAGTCGTACCCGCCTAGGAGTCCTTCCAGCATAGGACTCCTTAGGCTGTAGGAATCCTTATTGCACTCAGATTAGGAGACTTGCCGCCAAAAGCTCCCTGCCTATATATTGCTGACATTCTCCCCATTGACTCGTCACTTTCAGTGCCACCCAGCCCCTCTGGGTCGTGAGTGCCGTGATGCCCACCGTGCTCGGCCCCAACCGGATACTTGTTGCTTTCGCTTATGTGCGTGTTATTTCAATGACAGTGCCTCCTGGGACACATGTTTTCCAACCTCGCCTTGCTCGTTTCCCTGGGGTAGCCATTGGCCATGGCAACGCCATGTCGCAGACGGGACTCGTGTTATCTAGTTGAGGGGCTGACAGTAGGCCACTATCCAACCACCGAAGTTTATAGGCGTATATTTGAATGATGCGTCACGCACAATGGCCGTAAGCAACAGCTTCTAGTTATCAGAATCATCGCAGCAACCCGCTTAGCCCTGACCTTTATCACTGTGCATCCCTTCCAGAAGTCGGGTTTGTTGTACGATAGCTCTAGAATTACTAATGGTTATCCGAGTAGCAAGTACCATCAAACAAACTATAATCGATGATCGAGCCATTCGCAGCTTCATAGTCCGAATTAGTTCATACTCACACACGCATGGCTTAATCTTTGAGACAAGCATACGACCACAACCAGGTAGCATTCTTGCAACGCCGAACCGCATGCACCTAGCCTAGAATCTCAATTGGTGAAGGGAGGCAGCGTAGCCGATCGTCAGACATACGCCGTCAATGATGAACGCTTGCTCAAGAGCGGGATCATTAGATCCCATGCCCGTGTTAAGGTTCCGCATCCGGAAACATCGAGCCATCATCATGGCCCATTGTGAAACCCTTTGCATGGTCACATCGCTGGGGAGCACATGCAGCACGATGATCGCCAGGTCCACTCCGCCCCATGAGCGTAGCTAGCGGAGAAAGGCAACATTCGGAGAAAATTCCATCGACAAGGCAACACAGAACCATTATGTTGATGCCCAAGGCTTGATTCAAGCGCTTTGTAGCTATAATGAGGAGGGACATGGGAAATAATCACTGACGAAAGCAAGGAGCCTACCAACCCACATTACCCAAACACCACTCACACGCCATCAAAGTTGACTACAAGATGCAATCTCACACAATCGAACCTGACTAGCCGGGAGTCGCTCTCCGACAAGCACACGGAAGCAACAAGTGATGCCTTTGTAGTACCATTGTAGGCATGAGAAGAATGATAATACCATTTCCAAGCAACCGAATAGTTGGTCAAGCAACAAAAGACAAGCCTAGACAACAAGATTGCAAGTCCAAGCAAGCCTAAGCCACCATGTCTAGGCAATGAACTATGCCGAGGCACCGTGTCTAGCCATGGCATGGCACTAAACCGAGGCACCATGCTTAGGAAAGGCACTAGGGAGAGGAACCATGCCTACGCAAGGCACTAGGCCAAGGCACCATGCATAGGCAAGGCACTAAGCTAAGGAACCTTGCCTAGACAAGGCACTAAGCTAAGGAACCTTGCCTAGGCAAGGCACTAAACCGAGAAACCATGCCTAGGCAAGGCACTAGGACGAGGCACCATGCTTACGAAAGGCACTAGGGAGAGGAACCGTGCCTACGCAAGGCACTAGGCCAAGGCACCATGCATAGGCAAGGCACTAAGCTAAGGAACCTTGCCTAGGCAATGCACTAAACCAAGGAATCGTGCCTAGGCAAGGCACTAGAACGAGGCACCATGCCTAGCCAAGGCACTAAGCGGAGGCACCATGGCTGGGAACTGGAACAAGAGGCATGGTTGCAACGTGGGGTGGGGGGGACATCCATCAATAGGCTTAGGAGGCTGAGGGCAAGCAGCATGGCGTCTTAAGCAACGAGTCGATAAAGACTGCATTGGAGAGCTAGCAATAGGGTCATTGTCTAATCCACACGCACCCGATGTCGAGGGCTTCGGGGAGTAGATAACACCCATGCCACAAGTTGCATGGGTGTGCAAATATGGCAATGCAAGGCGCCGTGCCTAGGCCAAGGCACCATGGCCTAAGCAAAGGCACTAAGTCGAGGCACGTGACTGCCGAGGCATCACGCCTAGGGCATGCACTGTGAAGGCACCCGCTCTAGGCACGGCACCACGGCTAGCATGCACTACGTGGAGGCACCGCCGTGCCAGCTAAGGCCCGTGCCTAGCATGCACTAGCCAAAGCACCATGTTCGGGCATGCACTGTCGGTGCACCCCGTCAAGGCATGCACCAGCCGAGGCATCATACCCGGCAAGGCACTAGGGTCGCAGGCACCATGTCTAGGCAAGGTGGTTTAGCCGCACCGTTTGTGCTTTCATGCACCAGGCCGAGGCACCGCGGTCTAGCAAGGTACTTGGTCGAGGTACTATGCCTAGCTAGGCACCGCGCTCAGACGCATGCACAGCGAGGCAACACGCCGGCTTAACGAGGGGTGCTCAAGCAACGTGGGGAACGAGAGGCATGCTCGCAACGCGGGGAACGTCATCCATAGGCTTGGGTGGCCGAGGGCAAGATATGCCTAAGGCCGATTCGATTAAAGATCGGCATGAGAGCTAGCAACGGGTCACTGCTCTAAAGACTACCTACACTCGTGATGTCGAGGGCTTGTGGGTGGCATATGAGCACGCCCATGCCACGAGTGGCATGGGTGTGTGCATGCCGGGGGCAGCACGCGCGCCGTGCCGAGGCCGGTGAGCCGCTGCCCAAAGAGGCAACCACCCCGCCCCCACCCCTTAAAGAGCAATATGCCTTTAAAAATCCTGAGGAGTCAACACACATGTCAAGGCATAATGGCATATTTAAACAAGGAAAGCGATTAGAAGACCCGAGAAATCTCCACTTTCTCGAATATAAGCAAAACGTAATTTTGATTACAAAATTGTAATTACGTTAAAATCCGTAATTTATTCTAGATCTCACTACTTAAACGGATTGTACCGCTGGAATCGCCTCATAAATCTAGTTAGCACGTAGGTTTTTAATTTTCTAAAAACAATGCAGTCGACACGCCGAGGCATCGTATTTCGCAAATGTGAATCAAGCTGATGCGACGAAAGGCGCATATAACAAGTACCATGTACCATGGCAGGCGAGTAGAGAAATGATGAAAATGACGGTCGAGGTATGCTCAATATCAAATTCGGTAAAAGGCGGAATTAATTGGATTAAATGAGGCAAACTTGTAATTAAGGAGAAGAAGACATCATCTTCCACTAAACAAAGGCAAAACGTGGGGCTCATTTTGGGAGATGCGTAGGCGCTGAGGGAGCAAAATGGTGATTCTGTAGAGAGAGTCTCCGACTTCTCTCTAGAAATACACGCTGACGTGACCGTGGATTTCCGACGAGCGCAGGAAACGCTCTACGGAGCAGCTACGCTGCGGACCCCAGGCTCATGAAGTTTTTTGACAACTCCAAGAGGTAAGATTTTCCCTACTTGGGCGTTTTATTCCCATTTTTAAGGGTTTTTCCATGTTTCGGTCAAGCCTGAGGTCTGAGAAGCTGCTTGATCAACCCAAAACATGGGACCGAATTGTTAGGAATTCTTGGGATTTTTCCACCACCCGTGATCGCTCATAAATTGGGTTGCTCTGGGTGTCTTTAATTCCGTAATTTTTGGCTTTAAATCATGTATTTGTATGGAAAAGGCCTGAATGGGTTGAGGGGATCGGTCCCAAAACATGGGACCGACCAGGGAATTTTCGAGATCTTCGTTGTCCGTGACAGTCCAGAAACTGTTGTGGGCTGTTGTGTTAGAATTGTGTATTAAATTCTATGTTGGTATGCATGAGACCGGGAATAGCTATGGAAATCGGTTTCAAAAAATTGGAACCGATGTAGGATGAGTGGGCTGCCCGACGCCCCACTTCCCCGTTTGGGGGACTGAATCGATGTTTTGTGATAATTTATTGAATAAATTATGCTTTGGTGATTAGGAGACCGGAATTGAGGAAATCTGCTCCACCAAGAGGAACCTAGAAGTGTGGCGCCCGTGACGTTTCCACTTATTTTCGTTTAGGACCGTAAAACAAATTCCTAAGCTCAGGTGAAATGGTAATGGCAAAGGCCCATGTATGGTATGAAATGGTATGAAATGAATGGCTTATCAGTGTGGTGTAGAAATCAATAGGTTAATGCTTAATGAGGATTAACATGGAGGTCACAATTATATGGAATATAATTGTGTACAGATAGTGGCATTGGGAATAAAATTATGGATTTCGTCTCAATTATATTGAATATAATCAGAGCATAGCTATCGAGATGAAATTATGAATTGCTCAATTGAGTTAAATCTGGTGATGATCGGGATGTGTTGAATTACATGCGTGTATTGTAGCGTTGATTGAAAATACATATTGACAATATTGTGTAAATGATTTTGAAAATGGCATAATGCATTTTCATATGCAATCGGGTAACCTGTGACTTAGGTAAGAGTACGAAAAGGTATTTTGTAAAAACGGATATGCTTATAAAGGAATTTAAAGGATGATATTCTGAGAATTGCTGAGACGGCCATCAGATCGCTCGATTTATGACCATGACCTGCTTTCGAAAGTCACAACCAATTCACCTCGAGGGTAGTCCCATACTTTACCGAATACTGCAGTATATTTCAAAGAATAAGTTTTGTTTGAAAATGATTATTTTCATATCGTGTTTAGTAAGTGTGGAGCGAAGTCGGGTGAGGACTGCGACATGTGGGTGATCATGCAGACATTCAAGTAGGATCATGTATTTACTTGAGTGTGTGTTTACTGAGCATTGCTCGCACTTGGGGTGGTGAGTAGCCCACTTGTGGCGATTCTCCCACCGGAAGCTTTAGCTCACCCCGTCAGTGGGACCCCTTATTTCTGTGCAATAAGGAGCGCCGAGGAGACAACTCATTTGAGGTTGATTTGAAGAAGCCGCTTGTGGCTTGATGGTTTTTTGGACATAACCTGTAGATGTTAATATATGCTTGTATAAAAGTGTAATCAACTATGTAATTATTTGGAGAAAATTGAGAATAGTTGTGATATGTTTTAATTAGTATTTGCTTATGGAGCCCAAGAGGCAATTCTACTCATGTCGGGATTATATTGCATATATTGGATTGCTCGGGGACGTGATATGCAGTTATGTATTTGGGCAGAGCTCCCGTGACAAAGGAGACTCGCCCGATTTTCAAGTGGTGTCTGCAACCCGACCTCAATTTTGTATTCCTGCTGGTCGACGGTAGTCACCGACCCCTGGTTTTGGGGTGTCACAAATTGGTATCGAGTTTAGGTTTATAACACCTAGAGCTTAGTGTTGATAAGCTAGGGTATACGATTACCTGTGTTTGAGGGACTCGGGGTCTAGGCCACGGGTCATAGAACGTGATCCAACACTAATAATGACAACACACAGTTAACAGATGGTAGGCATGTGAAACCTAGGATCAGAAATCGGGGCTTAGGCTATAGTCTTTGAATAAGAAAATCACCACTAGGTGCCCGATGATAAGTACAGTATGAGATTGCCTAGGAAAGGCACGAAAACAAACTAGGGACACTATGATGTATTGTGTGTGATCATGTGGATTGATGAATGGTTGTATGTATGTGAATGTTTGTGTGCTTAGGTAGATAGCACATAGGCATGTTGGAAAACAAACCTTGGAGTTTACAATGTGTAAACTGGAACGAGAAAATAAATAAAATGAATTTAAGTACTATTTGGTTTGTCAGGGAATGAAAAATAAATAAATAAATAAATTTTTAATAAATTACTGCGTACTGAAAATGAAAGAAAATAAATAAATATATTTTTTGGTATTTCCAGTACTGAAAGAAAAAAAAAAAAGGAAAAAAAAAAATGGTGCAGAATTGAAATGGCTACGCCTATCGGCATGGTGTCGGGCGCGGCGCAGCGCTGTGGTCGGGCCGAGACGGCGCGGCCGGGCGCTGGGCGGGCAAGGCGTGCGCGCGCGCTGGGTCGTGCAAAGTAGCGGCACAAAGATGGGCGCGCGGCGCAGGCGACGCTAAGAAGTGGCAGCGCTGGGCGGTATGCGGCGCGCGGGCGTGGGCGTATGGGCGCGCGAGCGCGCGGGCAGGCGCGGCGGAGCGCGCGCGGGCCGGTGAAGATGGGCGCTCGGGCGTGCCGGCCGTCACTGGGTTAACGGTACGCGCACTCGCTCGCACTCGCCGACTGCTCGATTCTGCATTTTCCTGTCATTAAATGAATCGCTCATCAGAAAATAAATTTTAAAAAAAAATTTTAAATCAAATAAATTTGAAAATTTCAAAAATAAAATTTTTAAAAATGAAAATTTCCAAAATAAAATTTTGCCGAGAACAATCTTTAAATGAAAATTGATCGCGTATACACCGAGTTATGTGTATGAGATACTGAATTGGAATTGAACGTGCCATGTTAATTGTGTAGATGGCTAGTAGAGGACGAGGACGTAGAGAACGTCCACTGGGCGCTGGTCAGGCACCACCGACAATTAACCAGCCGTCTACATCAGCGTGTGCCTTTATCGGTACGGGATCGCAGTCACCGCCATCGACGTGCATGTGCAATTATGAGCCAGCATGGTCGAGCGATCTCCAACGCTTAGAAGTACATCAGCCTCCACTAGGCAGATAGGGAGAGATTTGATTTTTCTAAAAGATTAGAGTCAGCAAGAGCTTAAAGCGCAGACCTGGGTGGTGGTGTATTATATTATTGATGTCGTTGACATGACAGATGACAACCATCTAAGTTATTTGCATTTGGGACCTTAGCTCTGGGCCATCATAACGACACGATCTCGGGAGTTAGGTAAGGTTACATATGCACATGGTCGATGTATGTGCGTAGAATTCTCGGATGAAATTCCTTTTAAGGAGGGGAGAATGGCAGACCCGAGAAATCTAAATTTCGAATATGGGCAAAAACGTACTTGATTACAAAATTGTAATTAATGGGCAAAAATCCGTAATTTATTCTCTAGATCTCGGATGATGAAACGGATTGTACCATTAAATCGCCTTCAAGGAACAGTTAGCACGCAAAATTGCAATTTTCTGTATCACTGGAGTCGACATCGCCGAGGCATCGCATTTCTAAAAGGAACGCTGATGCGACGAAGATAACAAGTAAATTCTCATGTACCATAAGTGGTATGAGTAGAGAAATGATGAAAATGGATGGCCGAGGTAGTGCCGAATATCAAATCTGGTAAAAGAAAGGAATTAATTGGATTAAATGAGGGGCAAACTTGTAATATGAGAAGAAGACATCATCTTCTCCACTTAAACAAAGGCAAAACGCAATACTGGGGGAGAGATGCAGAGATGGAGGAGTTAAAAATGGTGATTCTAGAGAGAGTCTCGACTTCTCTAGAAATACACGCGATCGGACCGTTGATTTCTCGAATTTAGCAGGGGAAAACGTTTACGCGGAGCGTGCCACGCCGGGACCTCCTAAGCCATGAAGCTTGACAAATTCCAAGAGTAGGATTTTCTCCCTACTATGCTTATTCCCATTTTTAAGGGTTTTCCATGCTCGTTGGTTTGAGACCGTGAGGTCGCTTGATCGGTCCCAAAACATGGGGACCGACCATTAGGAATTCCTGGGATTTTTCCCACCACCCGTGACCGTAAAATTAGGCTGCTCGGTGTCTTAATTCAGAATCTTTTTGTACGGAAAGGCCTGAATGGGTCGTAGGATCGGTCCCAAAACACGGGACCGAATTAGGGAATTTTTGAGACTTCGTCAGTCCGTGACGTCCGTAAACCGCTAGGCTGTCAGGTTAGAATTGTGTATAAATTCTACGTTGGTATGCATGGCATCGTATCAAGCGCATGAAATCGGTTTCAAAAAAATTTGAACCGATAGATGAGTGGGCTGCCCGTAAGACAAGCTCCACTCTCGCTTTTGGGACTGAATTTGCGTGTTTTGTGATACTTATTGAATAAATTATGCTTCGTGATTAGAGACCGGAATTGGGATGGAAATCTGCCCACCAAGAGGAACCCAGAAGTGTGGGCTGCCCGTGACGCCCCACTTATTGCTGACCGTAAAACGCCCCTGTTCAGGTGTGAAAAATTACCTATAAAGGCCCATGTGTTTTGGTATGAAATGGTATGAAATGAATGGCTTGGAGTTGGTGTGTGGGCGTAGAAATCAATAGGTTAATGCTTAATGAGGATTAATGATATATCACAATTATATGGAATATAATTGTGTATGTATGTATATCGGGAATGTAATTTGTGGATTTGCTCAATTATATGGAATATACCTGTGAGCATAATACTGGAGATGAAATTATGAATTGCTCAATTGAGTTAAACTGGTGATGATTGATGTTGAATTACATGCGTGTAATTGTAGTTGATTGAAAATATGCATATTGACATATTGTGTAAATGATTTTGAAAATGGCATAATGCATTTTCATATGCACTGGGTAACCTAGACTTAGGTGTGAGTGCATGAAAAGGTATTTTTGTAAAAAAACGGATATGGTTGTGAAAGGAATTTCAAAGGATGATATTCCGGAGAATTGGGTTGGGAGATGGGCCAACAGATCACTTCGGATGAGGACCATGACTGTTTCGGAAAGCTCACCAACCAATTCACCTCGGAGGGTAGTCCCATACTTTTACCGAATACTTCGGTAGTATATTTTCAAGAACAAAAGTTTTGTTTTGAAATGATTATTTTCTCATACGTGGCTTAGGGCAAGTGTGAGTGAGTCGGTGAGTGACCTCGTGACATGGGGTGACTGGGTGTAGACATTCAAGTAGGGATCATGTATTTACTTGAGTGTGTGTTTACTTTGGAGCATTGCTCGCACTTGTACAAGCAGTGTACCACTTAGTGGCGCATTCTCTCCTACCGAGCTTTAGCTCACCCCGTCGTGGGACCCCCTTTACTTCGCTGTACAAGGAGCGCCAGAGACAACTCATTTGGAGGTTGATTTTGAAGAAGCCGTTTGTGGCTTGATGGTTTTGACATAACCTGTAGATGTTAATATATGCTTGTATAAAAGTGTAATCAACTATGTAATTATCGAGAAATCGAGAATAGTTGTGATATGTGTTTTAATGAGTATTGGTTTATGAGCCCAAGAGGCAATTTTACTCATGTAGGGATTATATTGCATATATATTGGATTGTTTGGGACAGGATATGCAGGTTATGTATTTGGGTAGAGCTCCGTATGCGGGAGACTCTCGCCCGATCGAAGTATGGTAACCCGACCCTCCACTCAGACTCGCTGTCGACGGTAGTCAACCGGGACCTGGTTTTGGGTGTCACAATTTTAGTCCCGTTTTTTTTTTGCACATTCTCTTTATAATAATTATACATGGCCGAGGAAAAAAGAAGAAAAAAATTTGGATGCAGAAAATATTTATTTCTATTTATTTACTAAAAAAAATAGGGGAAAATAGTGGAAAATAGGGAAAAATAGGAGAAAATAGTAAAAATATTTTTAAAATTAATTTTTCACATGGGAAAAATATTTGGGACAAGAATTGATCGATTTGAAGTGGAGGAAATATTTTAATTTTATTTATTTACTAAAAAAATAGGCGAAAAATAGGGGAAAACATGGGGAAAATAGGAGAAAACAGTAAACATATTTTTGAAATTCATTTTTCACATGGGAAAAATATTTGGGACCAGAATTGATCGATTTGAAGTGGAGGAAATATTTTATTTTTATTTATTTACTTAAAAAATAGGCGAAAAATAGGGGAAAACGGGGGGAAAATAGGGGAAAATAGGGGGAAATAATTGATTTAAGATATGACTACTGGAATGCAATATTTTAATATTTTTTATCTAAAAATATTAATATTTGATAATATTTTAAATGAAAAAGTGTTAATTTTAATTTATTTTTTTCTCTAAAAATATAGGAATATAGGGGAAAACATAAGTGGTATTGAAAACATATTTTGTCATGAGAATGATATTTTGAACAATGAACGAGGAAGAAACAATGGAATAGAAATGAGCATGGTTAGGGAAGCGCTCAAGGCATCGGTGTGGAAAGCCATCAATATTGTCGTGTGCAATGGCATGGATGACAACAAGGGGTGTGGCACCATCAATATTGCAAATCACATTTCTTGCCACGATGGAACGGGTTACCGTGGCATGGCATAGCACTAGGGCGAGGCACCGTGTGTCATGGCATGACAAAGCACTAGACCGAGGCATCGTGTGTCTAGGCATGGCATGGCATGGCATAGCACTAGACCGAGGAACCGAGTGTCATGGCATGACAAAGCACTAGACCGAGGAATCGTGTGTCTAGGCATGGCATAGCACTAGACCGAGGCCCCCGTGTGTCTAGGCATGGCATGGCACTAGGCCGAGGCCCCGTGTGTCTAGGCATGGCATGCCATGGCAATAGTCCGAGGCACCGTGCGTCTAGGAATGGCGTGCCATATAACTAGTCCGAGGCCCCGTGTGTCTAGGCATGGCATGCTATGGCACTAGTCCGAGGCCTCGTGTGTCTAGGCATGGCATGCCGTGGCACTAGCCCGAGGCCCAGTGTGTCTAGGCATGGCAAGCCATGGCACTAGCCCGAGGCCCCGTGTTTCTAGGCATGGCATGCGAGCCCGAGGCCCCGTTTGTCTAGGCATGGCATGCCATGCGCCCAGCCCGAGGCCCCGGTGTGCCCAGGCAATGGCATGCCGTGGCACTACCGAGGCCCCGCGTGTGTCTGTGACACGCATGCTATGGCACCGCCCGAGTCCCGTGTGTCTAGGCATGGCATGGCACTCAGCCGTAGGCCTGCGGTGTCTAGGCATGGCATGCCATGGCAATAGTCCGAGGCACCGTGCGTCTAGGAATGGCGTAATATATTCAGTCCGAGTCCCTCGTATGTTCAGCATGGCATGCTATGGCACTAAACAGGCCCAGGCATGGCATGCTGCAGGCACCAGCTCGAGGCCCCGTGCTCCAAGCACAAATACGGCACCAAACAGGCCCCGTGTGCCCAGGGGCATGGCATGCCGTGACACTAGCCCGAGGCCCCGGTTTGAATAGCATGGCATGGTGGCACTCCACCGAGGCCCCGTGTTTCTAGTACGGCATGCCGTGGCACCATCCCGAGGCCCCGCAGGCTCAGCATGGTATGTTACGGCACCGCCCGAGGCCCCGTGTTAGCATGGTATGGCACTAGGCCGAGGCCCCGTAGCCCAGGCATGGCATGCCATGGCAATAAACTGAGGCACCGTATGCCTAGAATGGCGTGCCATATAACTAACCAGCCCCGTAGCCCAGCATGGCATGCTATGGCACTAGCCCGAGGCCCCGTGTGTCTAGGCATGGCATGCCGTGGCACTAGCCCGAGGCCCCGTGTGTCTAGGCATGGCAAGCCATGGCACTAGTGATTAGTACCCAAAAAGTGCTATTTTGAGCCCTATATCAGATAGGTTTTGAGTGCTTTTTGCGCACTAATCGTGTCAATTATGCCAATTGAAGTGTTCAGGTGTTCTTAGTATCACTTATGTCGTTTAGAAGTTATTTTTGTTGTTTCGGTGTTTACAAGTACTTTGAGAGTTCAATATCGAGACATATGCTAAACCATGAAGAT
>JAEQBH010002226.1:0-91555 GCA_016808115.1 Tetrastigma voinierianum | reverse complement strand
TTTGTCTTGGAGTCTGAAAATGTTTTGAAACACGGAAAAGAATGAAAAACTAAAGGAGCCCGATTAGTGTACATTTTTCATTAAAATAACATTTTCAGTACATACCAAAATAATACATACTTATACAATTAAAATCCATTTATACATTAAACATTTTATGCTCTTTAAACTTTCTTTCCATAAATATACTTATACCATTAGAATCAATTTATGCTTTAAACATTTATACTTTAAACTTTCTTTCAATAAATACTTATGCATTTAAAATCCATTTATACTTTAAGCATTTATGCATTAAACTTTCTTTCAATAGATACTTATGCATTTAAATTCATTTTATGCTTTAAGCATTTATGCATAACTATATTCCTTTATTTCTTTCTTTCATTCTTTCGATGGAACCGGGAATAAACACGGCAGGTTCCGGGATGCGACGGTGAGAACGATCACATTCCAGTCATAACCACTACGCTGCGGAGAAACTCACGCTTTGCATAGGGTTCCAGTCATAGCACTTTATCACGTGTAAGGATATTACTCTAGACACCTATTTCCCTCCCTCAGTTAGTAACCTATAACTTTACCCTCTAAATCCTTACACGCTTAAAGTACTTGACGATGCTCAGTCTGCAGTCATAGGGGGTTTAGGTAACCATCAGTAAAACATTTCTTAAAGATACATTTATAAATACATTTAAATCCTTTACTTTATCATTAAAATACATATGCTTTCTTTACACATTTTTAAACTTTCATAATACCTTAACATATGCATACATATTTAATACACATATAAATATATGCATTGATGAAAGATAAAACAATGCAAGATAAAACATTTCCATATGCCTTAACATTTTACATAAAAATTTACATTAAACTTTCAAGTTTAACATTAAAACCATTCACTTTAAAAACAATTCTCAAAATATCATTTTTTAAACTCACAGTTCGCTTTCATTCCGGCTTGCTTCCCGTTGAGTTCCGTTCCGTCCGATCATCCATACTGCCTTTTCCAAAAAAATCACAACTATACATTAATCGCAACTTCCATTTTAATCCACCATACACATTCATTTAAAGCCAAAAATGAACAAATTACCCTTAAGCACTAAAACTCATTCATTTTGGCCAACCTTTCAACCATACCCTATAGACTTTATGACTCAAAAATTATTCAAACGGTCTTCAAAATTTATGAAACTCTCAGATCAGTTCTTGATATATCAGAAATAACATCTCTTTAAATTTTCAATTTAAAATTCCGTCTCTAAAGCCCTCAACCATATAACACAATGCACAACAAATAACTCAGTTTGGCAGAACAGAATGCGCACATAGCTCCACTTTGAACCATTTTCTGGGCACTTTAAGTTAATTTGCATGAACTTCCTTTAGATAAATTTTTCCCCTAGAAGTCTATTTTACCCAGAATTTTGAATCACTCAATTCCGATCTGAAATGAGCAAGTTATGGCCAAAATACCAAAACTGGTCAAAACAGAAAATAGGACATTTCCTGTACCGAGACTGCTGTAAAAATTTACCAAATTGTGTTTCTCTTCCATTTTTCTTTCCTCTAAACACTTAAATCTGATGCATTATACCCATTTCAACATATCACACAAAAGTCTACATCAAACCCTAACCATTCATTCACTTGATTTGTCAAAACCCTAATCTAATCCATGGCTTTCTCCAATTTATCTCAAAATCATCATCATTCAACCTAAATGCCACTAATTTAACATCCATACAAGAAAATCAAATCATTAGGCATGAAAAACATAAAATCAATTCACCATGAAAAACTTACTTGTTTCTTGGGTTTCCCTTGTCTTCTCTTCCTTGATTCACTTGGAGCTCACTTGGAAGCTTGAAGAGATAAAAATTCACCTCTACCACTTGCCCTACCCTTTCTCCTCCTCTTTCTCCTTTCTTCCCTTTCTTTTCTCTCTTTTCTCCTTTCTTTCCTCTCCTCCTCGTGATCCCCTCTTTTGAGCACTTAAATCCCAAATTTAGACTTTAAAATATTATTCCAAAAGTGCCATAAGTAAAAAAATATCATTGGTTGGTTTAAGTGAATTACTCTTTTATCAAGCTTCTCATTGGTCCATTCATGAGACAAGTCATTTACCATTATTTAAATCCTTAACTTAGCCATTAAGAAAGATTTTGATTGGCTAGTACAATTAAATATCTCCATTATAGCGGATTTATCTCAGTTTAGCGCTTTTCTTGCACATATCAATTATATGTCAAAAATATTCTATGATCGTCTATATTTAGAATTTGAGCGTAAAATATTTTAACTAAATCCTTCACGGTGAATTTGAGACTCTGAGAAATCACGAGAAATCGAGATTTAAATCATTAAAATTGGTATCCAGACAATAAGCGTATTATTACCGAATTACGTTGAATCACACGGAAACTATCAACGGACTCCGTTTCACTTTATTCGGTTCGTTAGTCTTTATGATTTATTCGAGACCTTTTCGTATTTCGGCTCAATTTCGAAAAATTTATTGTATTTCCGAATTCAGTCAGAATCATTATTGACTAAATGCCATTATCTTCTAAATATCAGTTCAAAGTCGCCAGGCCGAAATTTTCTTAAAATCCCTTTGCAACCTCCATCCGGATAAAATAAGAAAAAAAAATCACTATTCATTAGGGCACCCGGTTACAATTTTAAATTTTCACTTCATGCCCAAATGATGTCAGGCGTTCTAAATTCTAATGCCACAAACACATCATTAGGCCTCCGTCAGTTCAATAACTACTATTATAACATTCAATAAGGTTGGGGTTTCTGAGTCCAAGATTGATTCATAACTTATAGAATAGTTAGGTAACCCCGATTAAGCATAATCGAGCCTATTTCGAATAGTTTAACAAATTAGCACAATTAGCTATGCCCAGATGGTGGATAAAATAAAATTTTCTTTCAAATATCACAAATTTTAATAATGTCAAATTTTGTAACATCGTAGCATGATATAAATTATTTATTCTAATTTTATTATTTTTATGACTATAGTCGTACAAAATTATACATACAATTAAAATATTGAAATATCACAAATTTTCAAAAAATTAAAAAAACAATTACACAAAATAGCACTACATATATTAATAATAAAGTTCCAAATAGTTTTATAATATTTTCAAACATTAGAATATTTTTGAAATAGTTTCTAATACAAATTAAAAAATATAAAATGAATTTTTAAAAAAAATAGATATACCGGTCACAAAATGGTCACAAGTCGGTTAGAAAATTGTGAGCGGAATTGTGTTTCGTCACTATTTTTGTGACGGTCGTCCGTCACAAAGTTCAGCGAATAGTTTATAATTCCGTCCACAAATTTGTGACCGATTTGTGACAGAACGATATTAAAAAATTCGTTTATGTTGAAATTAATTGTATTATAAAATTTAAAAATTTTAAAGAATATTATTAAGGAGTCCAAGATTGATTCAACAACATAGGAATAGTTCGTACTTTAGTAAACATAATCGAGCCTATTTAGACTATATGATTTTAACAAATTGCTTCAATTAGCTATACTTGATGGTGGATAAAATAAAAATTTATTTTGAATATCATGAAAATTTTAATAATGTCAAATTTTGTAACATCGTAGCATGATATAAATTATTTATTCTAATTTTTATTATTTTTTTATGGCTATATTGTCGTACAAATTACCTACAATTTAAAATATTGAAATATCACAAATTTTCAAAAAAAATTAAAAAAAAAAAAACAATTCCACAAAATAGCACTACATATATTAATAATAAAATTCCAAATAGTTTATAATATTTTCAAACATTAGAATATATTGAAATAGTTTCTAATGCAAATTAAAAAAATATAAAAATGAATTTTTTAAAAAAATAGATATCGGTCACAAAATGGTCACAAGTCGGTTAGAAAATTGTGACGGAATTGTGTTTCTGTCACTATTTTGTGTCGGAATAAAAATTCCGTCTCAAAGTTGTGACCGATTTATAGTCGTCACAAATTTGTGACGATTTAGCTAATGACAGTTATTAAAAAATTCATTTTTATATTTGAAATTAATTGTATTATAAAAATTTAAAAATATTAAAAAGAATATTATTAAGGAGTCCAAGATTGATTCAACAGCTTATAGGAATAGTTCGTACTATTAAACATAATCGAGCCTATTTCGAATATATGGTTACAACAAATTGCTTCAATTAGCTATGCCCGATGGTGGATAAAATAAAATTTATTTTGAATATCATGGAAATTTTAATAATGTCAAATTTTTGTAACATCGTAGCATGATATAAATTATTTATTCTAATTTTTATTATTTTTATGACTATATAGTCGTACAAAATTATACATACAATGAAGGATCAGGCAGTTAACCTCATGGAACAGGGACCTCCGGCACTCAATGGATATAGAACTTTTCACTTAAAGCGGTCGAATAAAATGTGGAGGCGGTAGCCACTTCCTGTTCCAATAACATATCTTTAGAAAATAATGCGAGCCCAGTGATAAATTTTTTTTCTTTTCTTTTGTTTTTCAAACACTTGGATTTTAGGAAAAATTGGCCCCGAGTTTCTACATTTTCGGGACTTTCACAAATTTCATTACAGTAAGCATTTAAAAACACTTATAAACTTCAATTTTATACTTCCGTATTAGGACTTCGTCCACAACCCAATCAACACAATACATACATATACATTTGTTTACTTCAAATCATCAAAACATTCAAACTCTTTAAATTCCATGCACATTTTTATCAAAACATTTTGGGCTTGGCCCAGGACCATGAACCACTTCATTACCTCGTCCGCGAGGATCAAAGCCCACGTGGTTCCTTTTCAACTTTATACATATACATATATGCATAACAAAATATTCAACATGAACAATATGCAAATTATATATCTGATGAAATCCACGGTCTTACGTCTCATCAATGGCTCGACTCACTTTGCACGGGGTGACCTCTATCGGCCTTTTGTCTTGGAGTCTGAAAATGTTTTGAAACATGCCTGAAAAGAATGAGCTAAAGGAGCCCGGTGGTGTATTTTCATTAAAATAACATTTCGATTATATACCAAATAATACATACTTATACAATTTAAATCCATTTATACCTTAAACATTTATGCCTTAAACTTTCTTTCAATAAATACTTATGCATTTAAAATCCATTTATGCTTTAAACATTTTTACCGTAAACTTTCTTTCTTTATTTCTTTCTTTCTTTCTTTCTTTCTTTCTTTCTGATGGAACCCAGGGAAATAAACACACGACATTTCAGGTGCAGCGGTGAGGGCGGTCACATTCAGTCATAACCACTACGCTGCGGAGAAACTCCGCTTTGCATAGGGTTCAACAGCACTTTATCACGTGTAGGATATTACTCTAGACCCCTGTTCCTCCCTCGATTAGTAACCTATACTTTACCACTCTAAATCGCCTGCGCTTAAAGTACTTGGCCCGATATCAGTCTAACCAGGTCATAGGGGTTTAGGGTAACCATCGATTAAAACATTTCTTCAAATACATTTATAAATACATTTAAATCCTTTACTTTATCATTAAAACACATATGCATTCTTTAAACATTTTAAACTTTCGCAATACCTTAACATATGCATACATATTTAATACACATATAAATATATGCATTAGTGCAAGACTAAAACAATGCAGATAAAACATTTCATATGCCTTAACATTTACATAAAAAATTTACATTAAACTTTCAGTTTAACATTAAAACCATTCACTTTTAAAAACTCAATTTCTCAAAATATCATTTTCACTCACAGTTCACCTTTGATCCGGTTGCTTCGATTCCAATTCAGTTCCCGTCCAGATAGTCCTTTTCACCTTTTCAAGAAAATCACAATTACACATTAACCATAATTTCCATTTAATCCACCATAAACACTCATTCCTATATTCTTATTCCTCTAGGAATCTATTTATAGGGTGGAATCCAGTAATCGGATCATCAAACTAAAGTTATGGCATTTTCATGCCAACTAGTCATTCTGGAATTTTTCTAGTAGCGGTTTATCTTATTACTCTCCGTTTCGAGGTCTTGACTTCATATTTTGACACTATGTCCTTATACTCATTTAAAGCTAAGGTGCTAAGGGTTCTATTCAATGAATCACCCAATCGAACACCCAGAAACTCCTTCCGTCCCAAATAAATAGGGCTAATCTATGTTCAAAAACTGAACCAGAATTTGGCTTGCACATGGTCCTACTTTGGTGAATATTTAGGCTACTTAGGATCCAGAATTTGGCGATACCTTCTTCTTAAGTTTGTTCTCCTTTAAGTCTATTTTACATAGCCACTTAAATCCCACTCAAATCGGATCAGAGCAAAGACAGGATTATGGCCAAAATACCAAAACTGGTCAAAAGGAAACAGAAACAGGACATTTCCTGTACCGAGACTGCTGCCCAAAAATTGACCAAAATGTGTTTCTCTTCCATTTTCTTTCCTCTAAACACTTAAATCTGATGCATTATACCCATTTCAACATAACACACACAATTCACTATCAAACCTAACCCTTACTCACTTGATTTTGTCAAAACCTAACCTAAACCATGGCTTTCTCAATTGATATTAAAATTCAGCACCATTAAACCTTAAATACCATCAATTTAACATCCATGCAGAATTTAAGACATTAAACATGGAAAACATCAAACTAACTTTCCCACCATGAAAACTTACTTGTTTCTTGAGTTTCTTTGGCTCCTCTCATGATTACCACTTGAAGATCACTTGAAAGCTTGAATGAGGAGAAAATCACATCTCATACCTTTGCCCTTCACTTATTCTTGCTTCTCTTTCTCCTCCTTTCTTTTCTCTCTTTTCTTCCCTCTCCTTTCTCTCCTACGGGTTTCTCCTCCTTTTGAGCCAACTTAATCCCTTAAATTTAGATTTTGCTTCACACTTGACAAGTACCCTTTCCCACTGCAAAAATTTCCCTTGAACCAAAAAGCTCATTGGTCCATTCTAATGAATCACAAATCCATTAACCTATTATTTTATTCATAACTTAGTCATTGAAAGGTTTTTAATTGGCTCTCTAAGAAAATATATCCCTTATAGCAGATTTTATCTCAGTTTCACCTTATACTGCTTTTATACCGATTAAATGTCAAAAATATTCTATGATCGTCTAAACTTCAAATTGACCATGAAATATTTTAATTAAATCCTTCACATTGGATTCTAGGCTGCAAATCATGAAATCGGATTTAAAATCATTAAAATCGGAATCGGGATAATAGCGTATTATTATTACGCAGTGCGATTCGGATCACACGGGGAAACTATCAACGGACTCCGTTTCACTTTATTTCGATTCGTTAGTCTTTTATGATATATTACGGACATTTCGTATTTTCGGTCCAATTTCGAGAAAAATTTCAGGCCACGAATTTCGGTCGAAATCACTATTCACTTAAATCTCCTATTCTCTTCTAAATGTCGGTTCAAGATCCTTAAGGCTGAAATTTCTTCGTCCTTTGCAAACCCTCCATTCGGATATAATAAGAAAACTCATTATTCCTTAGGGCATTCGGTTAAAATTTTCGAAAATTCCACTTCATGTCTAAATGACGTCCGGAGCATTCTAAATTCTAATCTACCCTCGTTTCTATCATTAGACCTCAAATCAGTTCAATAACTACTATTATAACATTCAATAAGGTTGGGGTTTTACAATCACCCCTCCTTATGAAAATTTCGTCCTCGAAATTTAAATTCTCATGTTGCTTCCTCTCTACCGTGATTCATCCAAAACACCTTTACTAAAGGAGTCACTTTGTTTCAAAACCTAATCATTTTCGATCAACAATTTTAGCAGGTCTTTCTTCATCGTCAAATCTTCTTTGATTCAACCGGTTGATCTCTTAACACATGTGAAGAATCTTTGTCATATACTTTCGAAGCATAGAAATGTAAAATATGTCATGTATTCTGGCCAATTCGGTGGCAACCTCAACGAGAACTACCCTCTCAATTATTTCATAATTTCATAAAGTCCATATAGAGAGGACTTAACTTCCCTTTCTTTCAGTCTCAGCACCACTTTCCGGGGTGATATCCTCATAAATACGATCCCACCTAAAATTCTAAATCTCTCCTTGGGTTATTAACATAACTTCTCATCCAATCTTAGGCTATCTTTAATCTATCCTTGATACTTTAACATTATACATTTGTAGCCTGAACAATTTATGAACCTAAAAATTTTCTCTCCTTCCTCATCCCAACATAATGGAGTCCACACACTTCCTTCCATATAAGGCCTCATAAAGGCGCCATTTCAATGCTTGCATGATAGCTATTATTGTAGGAAAACTCCATTAATGGTAAATGTCTTTCTAACTTCCTTTAAACTCTAACACACAAGCCTTAGTATAACTTCCAATGTCGTATGGCTCTTCAGTTGGTCATCAGTGAAGTCGTATAATCTCTTTTATATACAACTCGACCCGACTTCTCAGCTAAGTCACTATTTTTCCATAGGTAGAAATTGGTGATTTCGTCAATCTATCCACAATCACCTATATCACTTCCTTAACCATAAACAAAGTGGAAAAAAATCCATCATGATTCTCTCCCATTTCCCTTTGAGGGATCGAAAGGGCGTAAGAACTCTTGCAAATCTTTGATGCTTGACCTTAACTTTTTGAAAAATGAGACATTTGGAAATAAATTCTGCAACATCTTTCTTTATACCCCTCCACCTTTAGTATTCCCTTAGGGTATGATACATTTTAGTGTTTCCCTGATGCATCGCATATGCAGAAGAGTGAGTCTCTTTCATAATTTATTTCTTTAATCTTCCCACATCTAGTACACATAACACATGACCTATCATCACTATACCATGCGCGTACTAAAAATCCTTTTAGCGCGAGACTCGACTTCCACTTTTCAATTTAATCATGATCGTATCTTGAGTCTACCGCTCCCTTATCTTGTCTATTAGTACCAGGGACTAACATAGAGAGAATGCTTAGCTAGTAAGGCTCCAATATCACATCGACTCTAGAGTTATATGTCTCAGTTAGATGCCTTTCGTGCTTTTCAATTACCTTAAATCATATGCTATGCATTTTCATGTTGCATTAACACACCTAGCTACTAATGCAAGAAGCATCACAATATCTTTGTATATGCTTCTTGTACTTTGTCGGAATTAATAGAACTAGGGCTAAAATTCGGAATTCCTTTTTGGTTCGTGAATCTTTTCGACATGTCTCTTTCCATACAAACTTTTCATCTTTCCTTGTCAATCTAGTCAAAGGTGTGGCTATTTTAGAAAATTCCTCAACGAACTTACAATATGCGCGAGCCAGAGAAACTCCTTATCTCTGCCACTTGACACTTTCGTAGGGGTTTCCAATTCAATATAGCTTCAACCTTAGCGGATCGAGATCCCCTCTGCGAAACTATGTGTCGGGTGACCTTTGTCGAGCCAGCCCGACACTTACTAAGTTTAACATATATAGATGTTCACATGTGTTTGAAGAATTATCTTCAAGTGCTCTGCATGTTCTTCTCCACTGCCCGAATAGATCAGTATATCGTCAATAAACACGATTACAAACTGATCTAAGTAAGGCCTAAAAATCTTGTTCATGAGATCCATACAAGCGGCTGGGGCATTCGTAAGTCCAAATGGCATGACTTGAAACTCCACTTTTAAAATTCGATACCGTGTTACGAATCTTGTCTTGAGACATCTCATCATGAAGTCTCAACTTATCCGAATTCACTTCCAATTAAATGGGCTCCCATGACAACATCTTTGCAAGCTTTAAATCAAGCCATTAGCATCCTTTAAGTGAAAAACCCATAATGCTCTGTACCTTAGCAAAAATTACATTTATATCTTAATCAATTATTCTTCTTAAGACTTTAATTCTAACACATTCCATTAGGCATGTAATCACTTCCAATTGATTAAAATCAATGGAAACTCAACTCATACTTCTCTAGGGTGGTCAAAGCCTACATGTCACACATTCATAATTATTTCTTCAATTTCTTCGGTTCTTTGATAAATTGTTTTTGATAATTCATCCCATGTCGTTTGATTTTAGCTAAATCAACCCAATGCATTTCAATTAAACCCTTTCTTGGCCTAACCCTCTCATCTCTGTTTCTATTGAACTTTAATTCCATTATTCCTTCAAGCATTTCAAATGTCATTAAATCCAATTAAAACCCGATCAAAAAAACTGACATCACTTTTATTAACATCCAAAGTTTACCTAAATTGACAATCCTTATAATATCATTCTTTCTTTTCAATTTCTTAGCAAATCAACCTAGAATTATATCAATTTACTAACTAAAGCCTTAATGTAACTCCATTGAAGGTTTAGATAAATAATCATAAAATCCTCTGACAAACCTCTTCAAAAGCGTGATATGGACCTTTTTGGTTTCCATTTTTATCTTTTATCATCAGTTCAACTTTTCAAGCAATGATACATGACTAACTTCTCTTGATACATAACTTGTGGCATTTTCTTGGAATAAGGACCTCATATCCTACAATTGATTGTGCACGATTATGTATAAGATCATGCACATTTTATATGTTAATCTATCATTAGGAGATGCGTCTTCGTCATCTCTTTTTTTCAACAATCATCCGACCACTTGATTCTCGAAATATAGATCCTCCCATGTCCTCTAATTGCTCATCCCGTTTAAACCAGTAGAACATTATCATTCCCATGTTGAAATTATTGTGATTTTCAACGAATAGACTCCCATTTGGACAAGTCTGATTTACATTACATTAATATTCCTCCTAAGGTGTTGATGATGAGTGGGACTCTTCTACACATGCCTACAATTTCTTTTCCAACTTTTATGATCTTTTCACTCACACTATTCTCCTATCCTCCAAATGTAATCTTTGAAATTAAAGTCCAAGACTCCTTTTTGCCTAGACCTTCGACTCAAGATCTAGTATTATTTCTTTATAAATGAAACCTCGGTATTTCGAATTGGTGATGCTAATGCCTCGGAGCTCTCTGGTGTGAGTCGGCCTCGACAAGCGCATTTCTATAATTCAAAATTTTACTATGTCATGTAATGCATATGTATTTTAAATCACACAAATAATTTATGCAATTTTAAAATAAAACATTAAAACAATCATATGAACATAAAATTTTAAAATCTTTACCAACCTTTTCAGCAGGTGGCTCGATACCCGTTGAAGGATCCCGACCGGATTAACCTCATGAACCCGAGGGACCTCGGCACTCAATGGATATAAAAACTTTTCCTTAAAGCAGTCAAATAAAATCCATGGGCGAACCCGCTACAATCCTTAACATATCTTTAGAAAATAATGCGAGCGAAGTGATAAATTTTTTTTTTTTTTTCTTTTCTTTTGTTTTCAAACACTTGGATTTTTCGGAAAAATTGACGAGTTTCCTCATTTTTGGACTTTCACAAATTTACAAAACTGTTAAAGCATTTAAATAACATAAACTTCAATTTTATACTTCCATATTAGGACTTCGTCACGCGGCAATCAACACAATATACATACATACATTTGTTTACTTCAAATCATCAAAACATTCAAACTCTTTAAATTCCATGCACATTTTATCAAAACATTTTGGGCTTGAATGGGACTTCGCCCAGGCCCAGCCTCGTGCCTCGTCATTTGAGGATCAAAGCCAGCGTAGTTCGCACTGACTTTATACGTATACATATATCGTAACAAAATATTCAACATGAACATGCAAAATTATATATACAATGAAATCAGGTCTTCGTCTCATCAATGGCTCGACTCCTTGCCACGGGGTGACCTCATCGCGCCACTTGTCTTGGGTCGCAAAATGTTTTGAAAGCGTATAGAAAGAATGAGCTAAAGGCCCGATTGGTGTACATTTTTCATTAAAATAGCATTTTCGATATATACCAAATAATACATACTTATACAATTAAATCCATTTATACCTTAAACATTTATGCCTTAAACTTTCTTTCAATAAATACTTATGCATTTAAAATCCATTTATGCTTTAAACATTTCACAGTAAACTTTCTTTCTTTATTTCTTTCTTTCTTTCTTTCTTTACGATGGAGACCCGAGGAAATAAACACACCGAAACGATTCAGTGCGTGATGAGGGCGGTCACATTCGATCCTAACCGCTCTGACTGCGGAGAAACTCACGCTTTGCATAGGGTTCAGTCATAGCACTTTATCACGTGTAGGATATTACTCTAGACCTCTTCCCTCCCTCAGTTAGTAACCTATAACTTTACCCTCTAAATCCTTACACGCTTAAAGTACCCGGCGATATCAGTCATAACAGTCATAGGGGGTTTAGGGTAACCATCGGTAAAACATTTCTTCAAAATACATTTATAAATACATTTTAAATCCTTTACTTTATCATTAAAACACATATGCATTCTTTAAACATTTTTAAACTTTCATACCTTAACATATGCATACATATTAATACACATATAAATATATGCATTGATGCAAGATAAAAACAATGCAAGATAAAAAAACATTTCCATATGCCTTAACATTTTACATAAAAATTTACATTAAACTTTCAGTTTAACATTAAAACCATTCACTTTAAAAACTCAATTCTCAAAATATCATTTTCACTCGGTTCACCGCTCCATCCGGTTGCTTCGGTAATTCCCGTTTCCGTCCGATAGTCCTTTTCACCTTTTTCAAAGAAAATCACAATTACACATTAACCATAATTCATTTAATCCACCACCAAACACTCATTCCTATATTCTTATTCCTCTGGAATCTATTTTACTTAGGAATTGGAATCAAATCAATCGGATCATCCAAACTAAAGTTATGGCATTTTCATGCCAACTAGTCATTTACCGATTTTTCTAGTGACAGTTTGTATTACTCATTTTCCGAGGTCTTGACTTCATATTTTGACACTATGTCCTTATACTCATTTAAAGCCTACAGGTGCTAAGGGTTCTATTCCAATAGGAATCACCCAATTCGGGCAGAACTCACTTTACGTCCAAATAACCGGGCTAATCTATGTTCAAAAACTGAACCAGAATTTGGCTTGCACATGGTCCTACTTTGAGTGAATATTTAGGCTACTTAGGATCAGAATTTGGCGATACCTTCTTCTTAAGTTTTGTTCTCCTTCAAGTCTATTTTACACAGCCACTTAAATCACTCAAATCGGATCAAAATTGAGCAAGTTATGGCCAAACTACCAAAACTGGTCAAAACAGAAAACAGGACATTTCCTGTACCGAGACTGCTGCCCAAAAATTGACCAAAATGTGTTTGTCTTCCATTTTCTTTCCTCTAAACACTTAAATCTGATGCATTATACCCATTTCAACATAACACACACAATTCACTATCAAACCCTAACGCCTCATGATTTTGTCAAAGCCCTAACCTAAACCATGGCTTTCTCAATTGATATTAAATTCCAGCACCATTAAACCTTAAATACCATCAATTTAACATCCATACCAGAATTTAAGACATTAAACATGGAAGCTTATCAAACCTAACTTTCCACCATGAAAACTTACTTGTTTCTTGGTTTCTTTGGCTCACTCTCCTTGATTACCACTTGAAGATCCTTGAAAGCTTGAATGAGGAGAAAAAATCATCTCATACCTTTGCCTTCACTTTTCTTCTTGCTTCTCCTTTCTCTCCTTTTTCTTTTCTCTCTTTTCTTCCCTCTCCTTTCTCTCCTACAGGTTCTCCTCCTTTTGAGACCAACTTAATCCCTTAAATTTAGATTTTGCTTCACACTTGACAAATTGCCCTTTCCGCTGCCAAAATTTCCTTGAACCAAGAAGCTCATTGGTCCATTCTAATGAATCCCACAAATCCATTAACCTATTATTTTATTCATAACTTAGTCATTAAGAAAAGGTTTTAATTGGCTCTCACAAGGAAAATATATCCGCATAGCGATTTTATACAGTTTCGCATATCTTTGCTTTTATACGATTAAATGTCAAAAATATTCTATGGTCGTCTAAACTTCAAATTGACCATGAAATATTTTAATTAAATCCTTCACACATTGGATTCTAGGCTCACGAAATCATCGAAATCGGTTAAAATCCATTAAAATCGAATCCAGGATAATAAGCGTATTACGAATTACGTTCGGATCACACGGAAACTATCCAAAAACGGACTCCGTTTCACTTTATTTGATTTCGTTAGTCTTTATGATATATTCTGGACATTTCGTATTTTAGGTCCAATTTCGAAAAATTTCATATGAGCGAATTTTCGGTCAGGAAATCACTATTCCTTAAATCCTATTCTCTTCTAAATATCGGGTTCAAAGTCATAGGAGCTTGAAATTTCTTACAAATTCAGCACAAACCCCTCCATTCGGATATAATAAAAACTCATTATTCCTTAGGGCATTGATTTAAAATTTTCGAAAATTCACTTCGTATCAAATGACGTCAGGAGCATTACAAATTACAATACACCCTCGTTTCTATCATTAGACCTCAAATCAGTTCAATAACTACTATTATAACATTCAATAAGGTTGGGGTTTTACATACAATTTAAAATATTGAAATATCACAAATTTTCAAAAAAAATTAAAAAAAAAAACAATTACACAAAATAGCACTACATATATTAATAATAAAGTTCCAAATACTTTATAATATTTTCAAACATTAGAATATTTTGAAATAGTTTCTAATACAAATTAAAAAAATATAAAAATGAATTTTTAAAAAAAATAGATACTCCCGGTCATAAAATGGTGCATGAAGTCGGTTAGAAAATTGTGACGGAATTGTGTTCTGTCACTATTTTGTGACGGAATAAAAGTCAGTCACAAAGTTCATGTTCGATTTATAATTCCGTCACAAATTGTGACCGATTTGTAATGACGGTTATTAAAAAAATTCATTTTTATATTTGAAATTAATTGTATTATAAAAATTTAAAAATATTAAAAAAAGAATATTATTAAGAAGTCCAAGATTGATTCAACAACTTATAGGAATAGTTCGTACTTTAGTAAACATAATCGAGCCTATTTCGAATATATAGTTTAACAAATTGCTTCAATTAGCTATGCCCCCGATGGTGAATAAAATAAGAATTTATTTTCAAATATCACAAATTTTAATAATGTCAAATTTTGTAACATCGTAGCATGATATAAATTATTTAATTTTTTATTATTTTTTATGACTATATAGTCGGTACAAAATTATACATACAATTTAAAATATTGAAATATCACAAATTTTCAAAAATTAAAAAAAACAATTACACAAAATAGCACTACATATATTAATAATAAAGTTCCAAATAGTTTATAATATTTTCAAACATTAGAATATTTTGAAATAGTTTCTATCTAATTAAAAAATATAAAAATGAATTTTTAAAAAAAAATAGATACTCGGTCACAAAATGGTCACAAGTCGGTTAGAAAGAATTGTGACGGAATTGTGTTTGTCACTATTTTGTGTGAATAAAAATTCCCCGTCACAAAGTTGTGACCGATTTATAGTCCGTCACAAATTTGCTTGGCAGATTTGTAACCAGACGGTTATTAAAAAATTCGTTTTATATTTGAAATTAATTGTATTATAAAAATTTAAAAATATTAAAAGAATATTATTAAGGAGTCAAGATTGATTCAACAACTTATAAGGAATAGTTCATTGCTTTAGTAAACATAATCAGAGCTATTTCGAATATATAGTTTAACAAATTGCTTCAATTAGCTACTTAGATGGTGGATAAAATAAAATTTATTTTTCAAATATCACAAATTTTAATAATGTCAAATTTTATAACATATTAGCATGATATAAAATTATTTATTCTAATTTTATTATTTTTATGACTATATTGTCGTACAAAATTATACATACAATTTAAAATATTGAAATATCACAAATTTTCAAAAAATTAAAAAAAACAATTCACAAAATAGCACTACATATGTTAATAATAAAATTCCAAATAGTTTATAATATTTTAATATTAGAATATGTTGAAATAGTTTCTAATACAAATTAAAAAATATAAAAATAAAATTTTTTAAAAAAATAGATATGGTCACAAAATGGTCACAAGTCGGTTAGAAAATTGTGGCGGAATTGTCATTTCGTCATTATTGTGTGGAATAAAAAATTCACGTCACAAAGTTGTAGGATTTATAATTCCGTCTAGAATTTGTGATGATTTGTAATGACAGTTATTAAAAATTCATTTTTATATTCGAAATTAATTGTATTATAAAAATTTAAAAATATTAAAAAGAATATTATTAAGGAGTTCAAGATTGATTCAACAAACATAGGGAATAGTTAGGTACTTTGTAAACATAGTAATTCTTCCCGAATAGTTAACAAATTCTTGGTGCTTTCTTGCTCAAAGTCCAGAGATTAATACAGTCTGCCCAATCTTTGTAAGGTGTATAAAATTACCAGTGTCGCGTTGTAGTATTTTGGAGATAGAGATTAGGAAATTATAAATTTTGGAACCGAATTTGGTACTTAAAGCAAGTCTGATTGTCGTTCACAAAAGGATATGAGCATAATTAAGTTAGAGATGGGCCATAGTAGGAATTTCAAAAGTTGGATTTGCAATTAAGGAAAGTTGAGGGGGTGAAAGTATAATTAATGGAAGTTTAAATAGTAAATTAATAATAATGAATTGCCAGAATAATTCAGGGAAGTCTCGAAAATTCTCTAGATCTCGGATGACGAAACGGACTGCGCCGGTAAGTTCGTCTCGCGAAATCTAGTGACCTAGAAAAGTTTCGTTTAATTCCGAGACAGTCGGAATATTTCACAATTTACAGGCGGCAGTTTATAGTGAAACACAGACGAGTTTTAGAAAATTCCGAAAAATGGCAAATACTTAAAGAATATTCAGTTAGGATAAAGAAAATTGAAACCGGGACAAAATAAATTGTTTCGGGGTTGAAACGGACCAAGAAATGGAAAAAAGGGACATGGGTCCCACATCAAAAAAAAAAAAAGAAAAAAAAATATTTCTCTCCCTCATTGACACACCCCACCCCCTTCCAGTGGCGGCGTGCAGAAGCCGCTCCTGAAATCCCGATCGTTACCTCTAACATTAGAAAGCTCACAATGAAGCGAAGCCGTATTGCTTGCTAAAACCTCCTATAAAAATTTTTCTTTTCTAAACTTATGATTTTATAAAATTTTGGCAGCATAACAGCTGCATATAGGACATGTCCCAAATCCTGTATACATCCAATTTACACTATATCCAAAATATGGCAGCCGGCACCTGCTTGCATTCTCACAAAACTACTCTATGTATACATATGCTCCGTTATACAAGTTCAAAGTATTTCCTTACGATATTCTTAATTACGGCGCGATATAAATGTCGGGAGAATCCTAATCTGCTCGATGTCAGAGATTAATGTACTGGAAAATAATAGTTTTTTTAAAATACAAATAATAGGCTCATGGCTGATGGGTGTATGTTTTATAAAATGTTTTTCTTTTTAGGAAAACATCTCAAGCTGTCAAAACTTTCTTTTACAATTATTTTCAGAAGCTTTACTTTGCTTACCTTCTTTGCTTTTAAAGTTTCCTAAAACTTTTCTTAAACACTTGCTTTGCTTTTCTTTAAAAGCTTATAAAACTCTTATTGTTTGCTTGCTTAGAAGTTTATAAAACTTCTCAAATTTCTTTTGCTTGCTTTCTTTATCTTGTTTGAAAAGTTTCTTAAAACCTTTCACAAACCTTTTGCTTTAAAAGTTTACCGAAAACTTTTCGTAAAGCAGAACGGGCTCAACCGCATTCTTTGAAAATAAAGCGGGAGCTGGGCTCGACCGTTTGCTTTAAAAATCCACGGGGCTTGGCTCGGCTGGAGTCGTTTTGAAATCTAAGCAGGTTGAAATAACCGTTTGCTAAAACTCTCAGGAAGCACAGGCGACCGAGGAACGATAGTTGATTTTCAGCGTATATTATGCTTATAAAACATCAACCACTGGGCTATTTTTATACGTACCACTAGTGGTGCAGGCACAGGCGACGGAGTGCGGTGGAAGGACACGTGTCCGCATCACGCTTTCCGGTGAATATGGTGCAGATTGACACGGGTCGCCATCACCCATAATTTAGTTAGAGCTCATAACCTTATATCTTTCTGTCGTGCCCACAGTCTCCTTTAAATGCATGATGTATGTCCCTAAGTTTGTAGGCAGGCAAAACTAAAATGCATGTATGAGATCCTAACACCACCCAGGTGCATGTACGGAATACCTCGACGGTTTGCTTGCTTAGAACTAGAGGCACATTTTTTTCACAAACTTTCTTTGCTTGCTTCTTACTTGCTCTTCTCTAAAATGGTTTACACTTTGAAACCATATTTGCCTGAAAAAATGGTTTTAATTGTGAAACCCGTTTACTTGCTTGCTAGCGAAAATGGTTTTACAATTTAAAACCAATGCTTGCTCAGTATGGTTTAACTCAAAACCATTTAGCGATTTCTAATTTATTGCCTTCCTTGAAAATGGTTTGCATTCAAGCGCTAAATCTGCGGTGTAAACAATTTATAATAATAATAATAATACACTAGTATTTGGGAAAATGAGTTTAGAACACTCACCTCTTTGCTTGCTAAACTTGAGCACAGTTCCACAACTTTCCCGCCTTTGCTTTTAGCCTGAATTCTCGGTGAAATCCTGTGTTTTTGGTACTCACGCGTAGCCCTCGTCGCGTAGAGCACTTTTCGTGTTATCGGCCCAATCAGAAATGGTCGATTTTCGTAAATGCGAAATAAACTAAAGAAAAAAGCCAAAAATATTTCTCTCCTCGCCTTCTCGCGCTGCGCCCATTCGATACGATGAGCTTTGTTATTCTTTTGTTGTTTTTTTTTTTTCTTTTTTTTTTTTTTTGATGTGGGACCCACATGTCCCTTTATTCCATTTACTCTTGGTCGTTCAACGAAACAATTTATTTTGTCAGGTTTCCAATTTTCTTTATCCCCTAGCGAGATATTCTTTAAGTATTTGCCATTTTGAATTTTCTAAAATCCGTTTCGGGTTTCACTATAAACTCGTCGCCTAGAAATTAAGTAAAATATTCCATTGTCACCGGTCGCGAGAAACTTTTCTAGGTCACTAGATTCAGCGAGGAGCGAACTTCTGGCGCGGTCGGGTTTAGGTCATCAGGATCTAGAATTTTGAACTTCCACTGAATTGTCACGGCAATTCATTATTATTAATTTCTTATTTAAACTTGAAATTAATTATACTTTCACCCCCTCAACTTTCCTTAATTGCAAATCCAACTTTTGAAATTCCTACTATGGCCCATCTCTAACTTAATTATGCCTTACATATCCTTTTTGGTAAATGACAATTGTACCCTTGTTTTAAGTACCAAATTCCGGGTTCCAAAATTTATAATTTCCTAATTTCATCTCCAAAATACTACAATGTGACACTTGGTACTCTTATACACCCCTACAGTATTGTCACACCGCCTCTGTCGCGGGTGTCTGCGGCCACTCTGAAATCCCCGGCCGTTACCTCTAGCGACTAGAAACTCGCAATGACGAAGCCGTATTGCTTGCCAAACCTCCATAAATTTTTTTTCCTAAACTTGTGGTTTTATAAAATTTGGCGACATAACGGTGTATATAGGACATGTCCCAAAACACCGTATGCAAATTTTACACAATTTCAAATATGGCAACCAACAACATTCTTCCAAAGAGCCTCGAAGCTCCACACATTTCACAAAACTATATTATGTACATACATATGCTCCATTATACAAATTCAAAGTATTTCCCTTACAGAGATTATTAATTCACAGCAACGATACAAAGTCGGAGAATCCTACTATGCTCCCGGTCTGCGGTGTGCACATTGCACGGAAAATAGTTTTAAAAGCAATAATGAGGCTAAACGAGGCTCGGTGAGTGTATAGAGATTTTAGAAAATGTTTTGCTTTTCGGAGGAAAACAATAAAAAGCGTAAAACTTTCGTTTATGATATTTTCGAAATATTTCTTTCTTTACTTTATTTACTTTAAAAGTTTCTGGAAACTTTGCCTTACTTAGTTTATAAAACCTTTCAAAATCTCTTGCTTGCTTGCTTTGTATCTTACTTTAAAGTTTCTAAAACTTTTCTCGACTCTTGCTTTAAAGTTGCTCAAAACTTTTCATAAACCTTTTGCTTCAAAAGTTTAAACTTTTCGTAAACACGGGAGGCGCAGGGCTCAGCATGCTGAAATAAAGCGAGAACTGGGCTCAACCGTTTGCTAAAACTCTCAGGCTTGGGCGGCCGGAGACCAATAGTTGATTTTTCAAAGCGTATATTATGCTTATAAAACATCAACCCTTTGGAGGCTATTTTACTTCTTTGTACCTAGTGAACCACGAGCACGGGCGGCCAGTGCGTTGGAAGGACCTGAGTCCGCATCACCTTTTTCGGTGAATATGGTGGAATTGACTCCAGGTCGCCATCACCATAATTTAGTTAGAGCTCATAACCTTATATCTGTCGATGCCCACGATCTCCTTTAAATGCATGATGTATGTCCTAAGTTTGCCCGACCCAGAGGCAAAACTAAAAAATGCATGTATGAGATCCTAACACCAGCGTGCACGTACGGAATACCTCTGACCGGTTTGCTTGCTTAAAACTAGGGAAGGCCTTGTTTTTGCCAAAATTTTCTTTTTGCTTGCTTGCTTGCTCTTTGAAAAATGGTTTTACAATTTAAAACCATTTGCTTGCTTACTTGCTTGAAAAATGGTTTAATCATTCAAAACCATTTGCTTACTTACTTATTTATGGTTTTACAATTTAAAACCAATGCTTGCTTTTCAAAGATGGTTTAAATCAAAACCATTTGCTTTCTTTCTAAATTCATTGCTTGCTTCTTGAAAATGGTTCTGAAACAAAACCATTAAATACAGTCATAAAGCGAGTTTATTATACACTAGTATTTGGAAAATGAGTTTAGAAACGCTCGCCTCTTTGCTTGCTAAAACTTGAGGCACGAGTTCCACACTTTTCCGCCTTTACTTTTTAACCTACACACTCAACCCGAATACATTGACGTATTAATCGCGCACATGTATGGCGTATAAACTTAACGTACTTCACCGCCAAGTCACTTTAAGGTCACACAACATTCTTATAAAAGTCAAATTAACAATTTACCCTTCAGGCACTAAAGCCTAACAAAAAAAACCACTCATTTTGGTACCCTTTTTCCAACAATACTCTATGGACTTTATTACCCAAAAATTATTCAAAAGGTCTTCAAAATTTATGAAACTCTCCAGATCAGTCCTTTATATATCCAATGACATCTCTTTAAAATTTCAATGTAAAATTCCTTCTCTAAGGCCCTCAACCACATAACACAAGTTACAGCATGTTTTTGATTCCAAACTCACTGAATCACCTACTGTTATCCTTGATTTCTGGGATCTTAACTCCATAATTTGGAAATGGTTTCTTCACTCATTTGAAGCTATGATTCTAAGGTTTCTTCTCCAATTGGAATCACCCAATTTGGATCACCAAAACTCAAGTTATTGTATTTTACATCTAGATGACTCAATTTGGCAGAACAGAATCTGCACATAGCTCCACTTTGACAAATTTTATGGGCACTTTTGGCTTATAATTTGCATTCACTTCCTTCATCTAACTTATTCCCTAGATGTCTATTTTACCAAATTTTGAATCACTCAATTTGGATGAGTGAAACTCCATATGGCCAAAACACTACAACCATACCCAAAACAGAGCAAAATCAGTGAGCTACACGAGCTCACCTTTCAGTCCATGTTGGGAGCCTTAGAGTTACAATTTGCTCTTGGTTCCTTCTATACATTTGTAGCCCTATCTATTATGGTTCTTTACCAATTGGAATCAATTCATTTGGATGATTATAACTTAATCTATAACCAAAACAAAAACAGTGGTTTTACCAAATTTTGACAGAATTTCCTTTAAAAACCTAACATTCTCACACACAACAATTCATCAAAATCAACATAGATTCATCAAACCAACTTCACAACACTTGAATTGGTGATTTGGAACTTCAAACCACAAAACCCTAGGTGAAAATGCAAGAACTCTACCTAAGGTCCTCCAATTCTTTATAAAACCACATAAATAAAGGATTCCATGGTTATTTTAAATGATTGGGGTTTTTCCACACAAAACTTCAAGAATTCTAGGGTTAATGTGATCTCTCCACAAAACCACAGAACAAGGAGTAATAAGTTCCATGGAAATCATACCAAAAAGCTCAAGACATCAAATACATAATTCCAAGACATACATACCTTGATCTTCTTCTCCTCCTCCTCATGCTGCTTCCTTCTCTTCCTCTTGTCTCTTGGCTCTCTCCTCTCCTCACGGGTTTCTTGCTTTGGAGACAAAATATGATTTTGGCTTTTGTTTTTCCCATTATAATATCGCTTTTCATTAATTGAATATTTGACCCTCATCTCTTTAATATTTGCACATCAACTCTTGTTATTGTATAATGGCCCATCTACTACTTTGATTAAATTTTTGGTCCTCCATCTTTTTAATATTTGATATCAACTTGTATTATTTTCATTTTGGCATACTATCTTCTCAAATTATGCCCTTTATATCCTTTAAGGTTACCACTTTACCTTGCACTAGTACCTCAATTTCGGGTTCTAATTTTTATCATTAATAACAACTCCCAAAACTATTATAATGGCACTTAGTGCTTTCGTATACGCCCCTACAGTTCGTATGCTGTGGCTCTCGGGGCAGGGCGTTACAAATTCCTCCCCTCCTTAGGAACATTTAGGTCACCCGAGAATGAATAACTAAACTCAAAGAAAGGAAAGGAAAAATACCTCATGTGGAAAATAAGTGAAGTCTTGTGGTATATCCCCGAGCCTCACGGCTCCCAAGTAGCGACCTCCCTCTCATGATTCTTCATAAGACTTAACTAATGGAATCACTTTGCTTCTCAACTTTTAATTTCCTTAGATCTACAATCTGCGCGGTGTCTCTTCATAAGTCAAATTCTCCATTTAAGCTACTTGATGGCTGCTCTCTCAATACATGTGAAGGATTTGGGATATATTTCCTCAACATCGATACATGGAATGTATCATGAATCCTTGATAGTGCGGGATGCTTCGCTTGTAAGCTCGGCCCACCTTGCCCATGATCTCTAAGGTCGATATACCTCGGACTAAGCTTGCCTCGTTCCAAATCTCGACACACACCTTTCAAGGTGAAATCTTCAAAAGACTTGGTCACCTATCTCAAGCGCAAGTCTCTCACGACGGTTGTCCGCATAGCTTTACGTCTATCTCTTAGCATCTTCAAGTTATCACGAACAACTTTCACTTTCTACGAGTGATCTGCGTACTAGTTCGGGGCCTAATGGTCTTCTCTCACCAGCCTCGTCCCGGCCTGCTAAGGTCCTACATTTCTGCCTTTAGCGCTCAAATGGAGCCATATCTATGCGGCTTGATAGCTATTGTTGTGACAAACTCCATTAGTGCTAAGTGGTATCCCGACTTCCTTTGAATTCCATCACCTGACTCTCGACCTTATCCTCCTAACGTCCCGAATAGTCCTCTCTGGTGACCATCCGTCCCGAGGATGAAATCTTTGTCTTTGAGAAATGCGAGAATTACCTAAAAATTGTTTGCAAACTAGGCCAAAACACGGATGTGAACACAGGGTCTCGATCTGGGGCTTCTCGAAGCTGGAACCCCATGAAGTCTCACTATCTCATCCACATATTTGGGCGACTTTTCCAAAGAATCCTCGACATTAGCGGTAGAAAATGGCGGACTTAGTGTTGAATCAACTATCACCCATATAGCATCATCGCGCCTTTGAGTCAGTGGAAGACACGTCACAAAATCCATAGTGATCTTCTCCACGTTTCATCTTTGGAATGGGGTAAGCGTATCTTCCTACGGGCCTGCGGTGCTCTGCCTTCACTACAATGGCAGCGGGTTAGACATGCAGGCGAAACTTGCAATCTCTTTCTTCATCCCATTCCACCGGTAATGTTCTTTCAAAGTCCTGTATCTTGAGTGCTTACACGGATGCATAGCATCTGTGATGAATGTGCTTCTTCCATAATGTCTCTTATTTCGCCCGTACCTGCATGCGCCCGTTCTCTGTCCTTTGTTTATCATGCCATCATCTCTAATTTGAAACTGCTCTTTCCTTTTCTATCTCTTCCTTAAGCTTAATCGTCTGTGGATCCTGCGGCGCCTGCTTCCAGGAATACGATCACTTAGAGAGGTCTAACATGAAATGTGGCTATGGCTCTGAATCCTCGACCTCGATATCACCCCTAAACTCTTGTCCACTTACGTGATGGAAGATAACTGATCTCATATGGACAAAGAACTCTCGGTCGCCTACTTTCGAGGCATCTATCACGACGTAGCTTTCCACTGGATGGTACTCAATAGGTACGAGTCGTAGTCCTTAATCAACTCGAAGCCATCTTCTTTGCCTCGGGTTTAACTCTTTACGGGTGAGAAAACTATATTGAAGACTCTTATGATCTGTAAATATCTTGCAGGGAACACCATATAAGTAATGCCTCCATATCTTGAGCAAACCACATTTCGCTATGACTCTAAGTCATGTGTAGGAGTAATTCTCCTCATGCTTCTTGTTTGTCTAGGGGCATATGCAATCACCCTATCGTGCATCAAAACACAACCAAGGCCCCAGGCATCCTTTGTAAACCACGACCATCTCTCCCATTGGGCAAAGCTAGACCCCGGAGGTGAAGTCAATCTACCCTTCAACTCCTAAAACTCTGGCGTGACATCCACCCAATCCATACTTAGCATCTTTCTAGTGAGCTTGGTGGTCGGTACACTTATCTTGGAGAACCCCTCAACAAACTTCCTGTAATATCCTGCTAAACCAAGGAAGCTTCTAACCTCTGACACATTCTTTGGCGGTTTCCAATTTACCACAACTTCTATTTTATGGGGATCCACTCACCTCGGAATTTGAGAGATCACATGACCTAGGAATGCCACCTTATCAAGCCAAAGCCGACACTTCAACAGCATGAAATTTGTCGGCTCCCTTAAGTGCAACACAATCCTCGGAGTGCTCTGAATGTTCCTCACGAACTACTGAATACATAGGATATGTCGATAAAAACTATGGCGAACTGTCAAATACAGTTTGGAATACCCGGTTCATCAAATCCATAAGCATTGCTTAGAGACGTTAGTCAAGCCAAATGGCATCACGAGGAAACTCATAATCGTGCGTGTCACGAATGCGGTCTTAGGAACATCACCCTCTGCACCCTCAGCGATGATACCAGACCTCAAATCTATCTTGGAGTACATTTTTCGGGACCCACGGGCGTCGAATAACTCATCGATCCTAGGGAGTGGATGCGATTGCGGATGGTAACTTTGTTAATTTGCACAATAATCTATACACAATGCGAGACTCCCATCTTTCTTTTTCCGCGTGAAGGCTGGAGCTCCCCATGGGGATATGCTCGGTCGAATGAATCCCTTACTTAACAATTCTTCTAACTGAGCCTTAAGCTCTCTCAACTCTGCAGGAGCCATCCTATAAGGAGGAATGGAAATGGGCTCAATCCCTGGGATCAAATCAATGGTGAACTCCACCTCTCTTTCTGAAGGTAATCCTGCAATATCATCCGGGAATACATGCGGGAACTCTCTGGCTCAAGCGGAATCTCATCCACGAGTCCCTCCTTTCTGTTTCCGCCCACATAAAGCTAGATAACCACGACAACCCTTCTGCGGCATTCTGCTTGTTGTCATGGCGAGAGATCCTCTTGGAAGATAACCTCTACATATTCCCTGAACTTAACCTCAATTTCCACGGCCTATGCAACTTTACTTCCTTTTATAACAATCTAATGTGGCTCTATGTGAGATAGCCAATCCATCACGAAGAACCACATCAAATCCCTCATATCTAAGGCCACAAGATCCGGCTGGAGACTCTGACCTCCAATCGAACTCTACTTATCTGACTACTGCAAATGGGAATAACGGATCTCCGGTGGAAGGAAGCCCTCATACGACCCTCCTTCATTTGGGTCTCTATGCAGGCGATCCCAGAAGGCTGGATCCTAGCAAATGAATGTGTGGCTCTGGGTCGCTGTGTATAAACATCATGATCGAGGATAGAAATAATCTGGTAACTTCACATGCGGGTGCATCCATCTTCTTGGATCACGGCATATACTGCGCTTTGAGTCACGGGTCACATGCGTACCCCACAGGGCCTTTGCCTCTACCTCTACCACGGCCACCTCCCTGCCCGGTGTGTTGGCCTGCTGGGACCTCTTCCCAGGCGACCTCTGTGTGCTAATTTAAGTGCCCGGGGTATAGGCCCGGCTACGTGTTTCCGCACCAATCAGTTGAGGACACTCCCTAATAAAATGGCCTTCACGGCCCTGATGGGGCTTTCTGTCTTTTGAATCTCTTACACTCCCCATGATGTCGCCTCGACATATGACATGCGGGAGGAGACTGGGTTGCCACTTGCTAGCTCATTGAGGGCCTCAGCGAGTCCCCAGTAAGGTGGCTCGCCGACGCCTCGACCTCACGTAACCTCTACCCTTGTTCCTCTTTCTGTTTGTCTTGTCGAGCTCACGTTGGGGAAGTGCACAGTGCCTCCTCTTCCTTTCTTACTACTCGATGCATAAGCGAGTCGTACTTTGCTCAACTCTGAGCCGCCTCAACTTCAGTCCCCAAATCTATTATGAGGAACCCTTGAGACAAATACCCTCGGATCAGGTCTTTGCCAATCCGACCAAAACCTTTTGCACTTCAGCTTCATCGACTTGAATATATGGAACCAATCTAACTAGTTCAGAACCTCTTCTCATGTCGACTTGACATGTTCTTACGTTCTAACACGAAGAACTCCTCGATTTTCAGTCCTTATGACTTTGAGGAAAGAACCTGCTCGATGAACTCTTGTTGAAATTGGTCCCATGATATGCCATTAGGATACCTCCTCTCCAGTGTCCCGCCAAATCATAGCCCTGTCTTCCGTGAGCGGAAACGAAGACTCTTTGCTCATTTGTGCGACCCAGTAACTCCGTAAACCTTATTCTAGCGGTCTAGCCATAACAGTACGCCTCACGGATCCTACTTTGCCGTCATATGGCTTGGCGCCCGGCTCTGTGCCTCTCTCTATCGACCTCGGGTTCTTATTAACCTCTAGGTGGTGGTGGAGGCTGCGGCTAGCGGCCAGCGTCGCTATGGCTACCTATTTGCGCCAATACGGTACCACGCCATTTGTAAACAATCTCGGCGCGAGCACCAGCCGGTGGCGGATGAATCGGCTGACCTGGCTGGCGGAGGCGATTCTGGCGATGATGGAACGACTATGTGCTCATCCACTCTCGAGGTGCCGGGACGGCTCGGACACTTACGGAATATTTCTCCTAGGGCTGACCTCGGCGTCCTCTGCACGACTTATAGTCTTTGTATAAAAAAATAAATGCATTTAATACTTTTGAATCACCTCATATGTATGTACTTTGAATTGGAAAATGCATGGTTGCCAGTAGTGTAAAATAGTGTATCTGAAAACTACGATGTAATAACCGCCCTTCCTCGTGCCACAGCCACACTATCGGCGGGTGTGCGCCTCATAAATCGGCCGTTACCTCCTAGCGACTAGAAACTCACGTGAAGCGGCGTGTTGCTTGCTAAAACCTCCTATAAATTTTTTCTAAACTTGTGGTTTTATAAAATTTCGACATAGCGGTTGTATATAGGACATGTCCCAAAACACAGCCTTGATTTTACGGTCAAATATGGCAACCAACAACATTCTTTCACAAGAGCCTCCCGAAGCTCCACATTTTCACAAAACTATATTATGTACATACATATGCTCCATTATACAAATTCAAAGTATTTCCTTACAAGATTATTAATTACGACCCAACGATACAAAAGTCGGAGAATCCTACTATGCTCCAGTCGGTATACTGTACACAGGAAAATAGTTTTCATGAGAAAATAATGGTACTTGAGCTCGGTGAGTGTATGATTTTTAGAAAATGTTTTGCTTTTTGAGGAGAAAACATCTAAAAGCGTAAAACTTTTCGTTTACATGATATTTTCAGAAATATTTCTTTCTTTACTTTATTTTACTTTAAAAGTTTCACAAACTTTTATTGCCCCTTGAAAGTTTATAAAACCTTTCAAAATCTCTTGCCCCTTGCTTTATCTTACTTTAAAAGTTTCTAAAACTTTTCTCGCTCTTCTTTAAAAGTTGCTCAAAACTTTTCGCAAACCTTTTGCTTCAAGTTTCTCAAAACTTTTCATAACTGAGGAGCACGGGCTCCAGTAGCATGCTTTGAAATAAAGCGGGAACTGGGCTCAACCGTTTGCCCCCAAAACTCTCACGGAAGCACGGGGCGTGGCCAAGGGAACCCGTGGTTGATTTTTCAGCGTATGTTATGTAAAACATCAACGCTGAGCCTATTTTTATACTTGTACCCTAGTGAACCACGGGCACGAGCGACGTGCGTGGGAACGGTCCATCACCTTTTTCGGTGAATGCTTGGGTGGAATTGACTGGAGTCGCCATCACCATAATTTAGTTAGAGCTCATAACCTTATATACTCACATGCGTGCCACGAGTCTCCTTTAAATGCATGATGTATGTCCTAGGTTTCTTGAGCCGAGGCAAAAGAAACTAAATGCATGTATGAGATCTAACACCACGGAGTAACGTACGGAGCCACCTCGACCGGTTTCTTCTTAAAAGCCCAGGGAAGGCGCACATTTAAAATTTTCTTTTTGCTTGCTTGCTCTTTGAAAAATGGTTTTACAATTTAAAACCATTTGCCTTCACCTTGAAAAATGTTTAATCATTCAAACCATTTGTACTACTGTTATGGTTTTACAATTTAAAACCAATGCTTGCCTTCAAAAAGATGGTTTAAATCAAAACCATTTGCTTTCTTTCTAAATTCATTGCTTGCTTCTTGAAAATGGTTTACAAACAAAACCATTAAATACCGGTCATAAACGGTTATTATACACTAGTATTTGGAAAATGAGTTTATTACTCGCCTCTTTGCTTGCTAAAACTTGAGGCACAGTTAGCACTTTTCCCGCCTTTACTTTTTAACCTACACACTCGACCGAATCTGACGACATATTAATCGCCTATGTATAGGCGTGCAAAACGCGTCTTGTACGCAAGTCACTTTAAGGTCACACATTCATATAAAGTCAAATTAACAATTTACCCTTGAGCTAAAAAACCTAACAAAAAAACCACTCATTTTGGTACCCTTTTTCCAACAATACTCTATGGTTTTTATTACCCAAAAATTATTCAAAAGGTCTTCAAAAATTATGAAACTCTCCAGATCAGTCCTTTATATATCCAATGACATCTCATTAAAATTTCAATGTAAAATTCCTTCTCTAAGACCCTCAACCACATAACACAAGTTACAGCATGTTTTTGATTCCAAACTCACTGGCTCACCTACTGTTATCCTTGATTTCTGGGATCTTAACTCCCATAATTTGAAATGGTTTCTTCCTCATTTGAAATATGATTCTAAGGTTTCTTCTCCAATTGGAATCACCCAATTTGGATCACCAAAACTCAATTTATTGTATTTTACATCTAGATGACTCAATTTGGCAGAACAGAATCTGCACATAGCTCCACTTTGACAAATTTTATGGGCACTTTTGGCTTACAATTTGCATTCACTTCCTTAATCTAACCATTCCCCTAGATGTCTATTTTACCCAGAATTTTGAATCACTCCAATTTGGATGAGTGAAACTCCACTTATGGCCAAAAACACTACAACCATACCCAAAACAAGAGCAAAATCAGTAGGCTACACGAGCTCACCTTTCAGTCCATGTTGGGACCTTAGAGTTTAATTTTGCTCTTGGTTCCTTCTATACATTACAGTAGCCCTATCTCTTATGGTTCTTTACCAATTGGAATCAATTCATTTGGATGATTATAGCAATCTATAACCAAAACAAAAACAGTGGTTTTACCAAATTTTTGACAGAATTTCCTTTAAAAACCCTAACATTCTCCTTTTTTACAACAATTCATCAAAATCAACATGGAATTCATCAAACCAACTTCACAACACTTGGGTGGTGATTTGGAACTTAATGCACAAAACCACAGGGTGAAAATGCAAGAAGAACTCACCTAAGGTCCTCAATTCTTTATAAAACCACATAAATAAGAGGATTCATGGTTATTTTCACCAATTGGGGTTTTTCCCCACAAAACTTCAAGAATTCTAGGGTTAATGTGATCTCCACAAAACCTAGAACAAGGAGTAACTAAGTTCCATGAAATGCATACCAAGCTCAAGACATCAAAATACACTTAATTCCAAGACATACATACCTTGATCTTCTTCTCCTCCTCCTCCATTCTTCTTCCTTCTCTTCCTCTTCCCTTCTCTTGGCTCTCCTCTCCACTCCTACAGGGTTTGCTAGCCTTTGGAAATAAAATATGATTTTGGCTTTGTTTTCCCCATTATTATAATATCAACTTTTCATTAATTGAATATTTGACCCTCATCTCTTTAATATTTGCACATCAACTCTTGTTATTTGTATAATGGCCCATCTCTACTTTGATTAAATTTTGGTCCTCCATGTAATATTTGATATCAACTTGTATTATTTTCATTTTGGCATACTATACTATAAATTATGCCTTTATATCCTTTTGGAATTTACCACTTTACCCTTGCATAGTACCTCGATTTAGGGTTTCTAATTTTTTATCATTAATAACAACTCCCAAAACTATTATAATGGCACTTAGTGCTCGTATACGCCCCTACAGTTACATGTACTGTACACCTTTCTCGGGACCGGGGCGTTACAAGTATCATGTACTGTACACTCTCTCGGGACGGGGTGTTACAAAATCCTCCCTCCTTGAGAACATTTCGTCCTCGAAATGAATAAACTAAACTCCAAAAGAAAGGAAACGAAAATACCTCATCCGGAAAATAAGTGAGAATGCTTGGCCAGGCGCATCTGAGTCTACAGCTCCCAGTAGGCCTCCCTCTCGCGGAATTCTTCCATAAGACTTTAACTAATGGAATCACTTTGCTTCTATTTTTGTTCCTTGCGATCCTACAATGCACAATTGTCTCCTCATAAGTCAAATTTTCCTTTAAATTTGCACCGGCCGCTCTCTCAATACATGAAGGATGCGGGATATATTTCCTCAGCCGGCTCGTCTGTGGAATTTATCGCGGATCATGATAACTACGGGGTAACTTCAACTTGTAAGCTCACGGCCTTACTTTGCTCATAATCTCATAAGGTCTATATCTGGGACTAAGCTTCCCTCGTTTCCCAATCAAACACACCTTTCCAAGGTGAAATCTTCAAAAAGACTTGGTCACCTATCTCGAATTGTAAGTCTCTACGACGGTTGTCCGCATAACTTTTCTGTCTATCTCTTGCTATCTTTAGGTTATCACGAACAACTTTCAATTTCTCTAAAGTGATCTGTACTAGTTCAAGGCCTATTAGTCTTCTCACCAACCTCATCCCGACACACCTTTGGGTCTACGTTTCTGCCATACAACGCCTCAAATGGAGCCATTTCTATACTGGCTTGATAGCTATTGTTGTAGGCAAACTCCATTAGTGCTAAGTGAGTATCCTAACTTCCTTTAAATTCCATCACACAAGCTCTCAGCATATCCTCTAACGTCTGAATAGTCCTCTACGGCGGCCATTCGTCACGAGGATGAAATCTTTGTGCTAAAGTGTCTGCGAGTACCTAAAGGCTGTTTGCCAACTAGACGGCGAAAACACGGATGTGAACACAGGTTCTCGATCTAAAACACTATCGAAGCGGAACCCCATGAAGTCTCACTATTTCATTCACATACAATTGGGCTAACTTTTCCAATGAATCCTCGACATTAATTGGTGAAAATGGGGCGATTCGTCCAGTCGATCAACTATTACCCATATCGCATCATGTTGCCTCTGGTCAGTGGAAGACGCCCGCAAAAATCCACAATGTCCTTCTCCCATTCCCTGCCCCGGAATGAGAGTAGCGCTATCTTCCTGCGAATCCTCGATGCTCTGCCTTCACGCTAACGGGTTAGGCACCTAGAAAGCGAAGCTTCGCAATTTTCTTTCTTCATCTCATTCCACCGATTAATGTTCTTTCAAAGTTGATTACACATCTTGGTACTACACGGATGCATAGCATCTGTGAGATGAATGTACCTCTTGCATAATGTCTCTTTTATTTCGCCATACTCACGGCGCGCACATTCTCGTCCTTTCAACATCATGCCATCATCTCTAATCGAAGTCTGCTTTCTTTCCTTTTTCTATCTCTTTCTTAAGCAATCATTTGTGGATCATGCAGCGTCTGCTAGAATACGATCCAGGAATTGGTCTAACATGAAGCGTGGCCAACAAGGCTCACGAATCCCTCAACCTCAATATCACCCCTAAAGCTCCTCGGATCCACCAATAGTGGAAGATAACTTTGATCTCTGTGAGTGAAAGAACTCTCACAGTCGCCTACTCGGGCATCTGCTCTGACATTAGCACTCTGGATGGTGCTCGATAGATGCGGTCGTAGTCCTTAATCAACTCAAAGTATCTTCTTTGCCTCGGGTTTAACTCTTTTTTGGGTGAAAATATATTGAGACTTTTATGATCTGTAAAGATCCTGCAAGAACACCATATAAATAATGTCTCCATATTTTTAGTGCAAACCACATTGCTGCGAGCTCTAAGTCGGTAGTGGCCAGAGTAATTCTCCTCATGCTTCTTTAGTTTGTCTGAGGCATATGCAATCACCCTATCATTACGCGTAAAACACAACCAGGCCTTGCCTAGAAGCATCACTATAAAACCCACCAAATCCATCTTTCCCATTGGGTAAAGCTAGGCGGGGCTGAAGTCAATCCTACTCTTGACTCCTCGAAACTCTTACGACAGGCATCTACCCGATCATACTTAACATCTTTCCTTACATCGACGAGTCGGTGGTTGCTATCTTGGAGAACCCCTCAACTCTTCTGTAATACCACTGCTAAACCAAGGAAAGCTTAGGCTACGGCACATTCTTTAGCGGTTTCAATTTACCCACGGCTTCTATTTTACGGGGATCCACGCTCCACCCCTCATTTGAGATCACATGACGGAATGCCGCTTATCAAGCCAGCGACCTTGCTCAGCTTGGCATACAAGCGTAAGCTCGCCAAGATTACGCAACACAATCCTCAGTGCTCTGAATGTTCCTCCCGAACTACCCCCGAATACACTAAGTTATCATCAATAAAGACTATAACGAACCTGTCAAATACGGCTGGAATACCCGGTTCATCAAATCCATAAACGCTGCTGGAGCATTAGTCAATCAACGGCATCACGAAACTCATAATGTCAGTAAGCGTGTCTGAATGGAGTCTTAGGAACGCTCGAAGGATCCGACCGGATTAACCTCATGAACGGGGACCTCGACTCAATGGATGTAGAAACTTTTCCTCAAAACAGTCAAATAAAATCCATGGAGCGAACCCCTTCACAGTCTTTAACATATCTTTTATAAAATAATCACCGAGCGAAGTGATAAATTTTTTTTTCTTTTTCAAACACTTGCATTTTTCAGAAAAATTGGCCAGAGTTTCCTCTGTTTTTCGGACTTTCCCAAATTTACAAGTACCTGCATAAGCATTTAAAAACACTTCTAATATTCAAATTTTCAACTTCCGTTGTAGGACTCTCGTCCAGCAGCTCAATCAACTTAATATATACCACCATACCTTTATTCATTTCAATCATCAAAACATTTAAACTTCTTCGATTCCATGCACATTTGTATCAAAAAATTTAGGCTTGGCGGACTTAAAGTGGCCTTCGTAATTCATTTTCAAATATATCCATATATGCATAGTGCATGAAGAATTGTCGACATATAAAATATGCAGCTATTTATACAATACAGTTCACATGCGTGGAGTCTTCTCGATGGCTCGACTCGCTGCGCGGGAGGGTACTCTACCGGCTCCCTTTTGTCTCGGGTCCACAGAAAATATTTTGGAAAGCGTATGGAAAGAATGAGCTAAAGGAGCCAGGTGAGTGTACATTTTCATTTAGATAACATTTCCGGTATATACCAAATAATACATATCTGAATTAAAATCCGTTTATCATTAAACATTTATGCCTTAAACTTTCTTTACGATAAATACTTATACCATTAAAATCAATTTATCATTTAGCATTTATCACGGCCAAACTTTATTTCAATAAAATACTTATGCATTTAAAATCCATTTATGGACAGCATTTATCGTAGCTTTCTTTCAATAAATACTTGCCATTTTAAATCCATTTTATGCCTTAAACATTAGTACCGTAAACTTTCTTTCTTTATTTCTTTCTTTCGATCTTTACGATGGAACCCGGGAATAAACGAGAGCGATTTCAGAATGCGGCGGTGTGACACACCCCCACCCCCTTCCAGTGGCGGCGTGACCCTCCCTGAAATCCCGGTCGTTACCTCCGCGACTAGAAACTCTGTGAAGCGAAGCCGTGATAACTGTTAAAACCTCACATAAAAATTTTTTCTTTTCTAAACTTATGATTTTATAAAATTTTGTGTATACTTATATTTACATATATAGGACATATCCCAAATCCATATACATCAATTTACACTATATCAAAATATGGCAGCTTGACATACCAACACATTCTCACAAAACTACTCTATGTTGCTCCCGTATGCTCCATTATACAAGTTCAAAGTATTTCCTTACACAATATTCTTAATTCTACGTGATATAAATGGGAGAATCCTAATACCTTTCAGGCGTCAGGGTCAATACATTGCACGGAAAATAGTTTTAAATACAAAATAATGAGCTAAAGCGAGCTCCGGTGGAGTGTATGTTTTATAAAATGTTTTTCTTTTGGAGAAAACATCTCAAAGCTATCATTTCTTTTACAATTATTTTCGAGCTTTACTTTGCTTTGCTTACCCCTGCTTTTAAAGTTTCTAAAACTTTTCTTAGCTTGCTTGCTTTGCTTTTCTTTAAAAGCACGAAACTCTTATTGTTTGCTTGCTTAGAAGTTTATAAAACTTCTCAAATTTCTTTAACGCTTTCTTTATCTTTGTTTGAAAAGTTTAGCGGCGGCTGCCGACCTTTGCTTTAAAGTTTACTCCGACTTTTTCATAAAAGCGGGGGCACGAACATGGCATTCTTTGAAAAATAAAGCGGGAGCACGGGCTCGACGCGTTTGCTTTAAAATCCACGGGAGCTTGGCTCCGGCCGGTCGTTTGAAATCAAAGCGGGAGTTTGGCTCCAGCGGATTTCTTTAAACTCTCCAGGAAGCACGAAGTAGAACCCGATGGTTGATTTTTCAAAAGCGTATATTATGCTTATAAAACATCAACCTTTGGAGGCCTATTTTTACTTGCATTGCCCTAGTGAACAGGCTTTTTGGGCGACCGTGCCGGTGGAAAGGACTTGTGTCGCATACTTCTTTTCATTGAATATGGTGGAATTGACTGGGTGCGCCATCACCATAATTTAGTTAGAGCTCATAACCTTATATACTCTGTCGTGCCACAGTCCTTTAAATGCATGATGTAGCATGTGCAAGTTTGAAGCAGAAATGGCTAAAATGCGTATGTGAAGTCCTACTTGTAGGTGCACGTCACGGAATACCTCGGCAGGTTTGCTTGCTTAGAACTAGGGAAGGCCTGTTTTTCAAAACTTTCTTTGCTTGCTTGCTCTTTATAAAATGGTTTTACACTTTGAAACCATTTGCTTGCTTGCTGAAAAATGGTTTAATTATTCAAAAACCATTTACTTACTTGCTAACGAAAATGGTTTTGTTTAAAACGTCTTTGCTTTCTGATTATGGTTTAACTCAAAACCATTTGCTTGATTATTCTAATTTATTGCTTGCTTCTTGAAAATGGTTTTGCATTCAAAACCATGAAATAAGTGTAAACAATTTATAATAATAATAATAATCTGGCTATGTTGGGAAAATGAGTTTAGAACGCTCGCTCTTTGCTTGCTAAACTTGAGCACGGTTCCTGAAACTTTCCCGCCTTGCTTTTAAGCCTCTGTGGCACCGATGTATTCGCACAGCGTCGAGAAACCACAATAAGCAATTTGCACACTTGGTGCTACAATTAAAATTTTTCGAAAATATGTGGGCCACGAATCACAATTTCGGGCATATCGTTGAATTCTAGACTAAAGGGACTTTCCATATGGTCACAAAAACACCAGCGTTTACGAAAATTACGTAGAAGGCTTTGTCCCGAATAAAGTCCTAAAATTTTAATAAAGCGTACGAAAGCAGTCCGAAATTCAGCGGACTGTCAAAAATAGTCCCAATATTTCCTAAAATTTCCTAAATTCCCTAAACTCAATCACAAATTTTGGAATGAGATTTATGGCCTACAGAATATTCAGAGCCATTATATAGCGCTGGAACCGAAATAATACAAGTAGGAAAATTTCAGCCTCTTGACCTTGACAAATAGCGAATTTTGGTGTCGTAGCTCTGAGTAAACAGAGTAGCAAACTTTGGTTCGAAAAATTCGGCCGGCTAGAATAGCGTGAATCACGAGAAAAGCCCAAAATTTGGGTTTCGTATTCTGATTACCGGTGAAATCCGCAATGTTTTTTGGTCTTCGTGCGTAGCCCTCGTCGCGTGGAGCACTTTCCAGTGTTTGTCAGGCAATCGACGGTCGGATTACCGTCATCGAAATAAACTAAGAAAAAAAATAAAAATATTTCTCTCCTCGCCTTCGCGCACACTGCCAATTTAAGTCTGATGAGCTTTATTCTTTTGTTGTTTTTTTTTTCTTTTTTTTTTGATGTGGGACCCACATGCCCTTTATTAATTCTTGATCGGGTTTGGCAAAGCTGATTTATTTTGTCGGTTTAATTTTCTATCTGGCAGATATTCTTTAAGTATTTGCCATTTTCGAATTTTCAATCCACGTTCCAGTTTCCTTTATAAACTAAATGCGCCTAGAAATTAGTAAAATATTCGTATCTCGGAAGGAATTAAACGAAACTTACCCGGGTCATTTGGTTCAGCCCGGGAACGAACTTGGGGCGCGGAGTCCGTTTAGTCATCGAGATCTAGAAGGAATTTTCGAGACTTCCTGAATTGATACGGCGAATTCATTGTATTAATTCTTATTTAAACCCGATTAATTATACTTCGCACCCTCAACTTTCCTTAATTGCAAATCCAAACTTTTTAAATTCCTACTATGGCCCATCTCTAACCCAATTATACCTTACATATCCTTTTGGTAAATGACAGTGTACCCTTGTTTTAAGTACCAAATTAGGGTTAAAATTTATAATTTCACAATTTAAATACCGAAATCACTATGATGTGACACTTGGTACTCTTATACACCCTACAATTATCATGTACTGTACCTCTCTCGGGGACGGGGTGTTACAAAATCCTCCTCCTTAGAGACATTTTACGTCCTCGAAATGAATAAACTAAACTCGAAAGAAGGAAGCGAAAATACCTCATCAGGAAAATAAGTGAGAGATGCTTGACAGCGCATGCGAGTCTACGGCTCACAGTAGTACATACTCTCTCATGATTCTTCATAGACTGTAAGTGGGTCCTTTGCTTCTCAGCCCTTTGTTCATTCACGTCTGATCTGCCGCAGATTGTCTCCTCGTAAGTCAAATTTTCCTTTACTTTGCAGGCCGCTCTCCCGATACATGTGAAGGATCCGGGATATATTTATGACATGTCGATACATGGAATGTATCATGAATCATGATAACTACGGGGGTAACTTCAACTTGTAAGCTACGGCCTTACTTTGCTCGTAATCTCGTAGGTCCTATATATCTCGGACTAAGCTTCCCTCGTTTCCCAAATCTGTACACCTTTCCAAGGTAGAAATCTTAAGGCAGTCACCCCATCTCGATTGTAAGTCTCTGACGGTTTGTCCGCGTAAGCTTACGTACATCTGCTTTGCTATCTTTGGGTTATCGCGACAGCTTTGATTTCTCTAAAGTGATCTGTACTAGTTCAGGCCTATTAGTCTTCTCTCACAACCTCATCCCGGCCTGCCCCGGAGTCCTGCATTTTCACGCCCGCCTGGCGCCTCGAATGGAGCCATTTCTATCTTTTGGCGATGGCTATTGTTGTAGGCAAACTCATTAGTGCTAAGTGAGTATCCTAACTTCCCTTTAAATTCCATCACACAAGGCTCTCGACATATCCTCTAACGTCTGAATATTCACTCTCACGACGGCCATTCGATCGAGGATGAAATCTTTGATGTGCTAAAGTCGCAGTACCCTAAAAAAATTTGTTTACTTGGTACGACCCCAGCTTACGGATGTGAACACGGGTTCTCGATCTAAAACTATCGAAGCTGGAACCTATGAAGTCTCACTATCGTCACGTACAATTGGGCCAACTTTTCCAATGAATCCTCAACATTAATTGGTAGAAAATGGCCCGATTCGTCCCGATCGATCAGCTATTACCCATATCGCATCATGTTGCCTCACGAGTCAGTGAACCACAACCCACCAAAATCCACCAGTAATCTTCTCCCATTTCCCACCTTTGGAATAGGGAATCGCGTATCTTCACTGCGAACTCACGATCTCTGCCTTCTTTCTTAACGGGTTAGGCACCACAGAAAGCAAGCTTCGCAATTTCTTTCTTCATCTCATTCCACCAGTAATGTTCTTTCAAAGTTCAGTACATCTTGGTACTACCTGGATGCATAGCATGTCTGTGAGATGAATGTGCCTCTTGCATAATGTCTCTTTACCATTTCGCCCGTACTCACATGCATACATTCTCTGTCCTTTCAACTATCATGCCATCATCTCTAATCCCGAAATTCTGCTTTCTTTCCAGCCTCTATCTCTTTCTTAAAAGCAATCATTTTGTATGGATCATGCGGTATCTGCTAGAATCGATCCACTAGGGTGATCAACATGAAGCGTGGCGTGAATACGAATCCTCAGCCTCAATATCACCCACAAAGCTCTCGGATCCGCAGTAATTGGAAATGCACGTCTCTGTAGACGAAAGAACTCACGGTCGCCTACTCGAGGCATACGCTACGACATTAGCTCTGGATGGTGCTCGATGATCTGAGTCGTAGTCCTTAATCAGCTCAAGCCGTCTTCTTTGCCTCGGGTTTAACTCTTTGGGTGAAAATATATTGAAGACTTTTATGATCTGTAAAGGAATCCTCTGAGGAACACCATATGATATGTCTCCGTATTTTTAGTGCAAACCACAGTAGCTGAGGAGCTCTAAGTCGTGTGTAGAGTCAATTCTCCTCCATGCTTCTTTAGGTACATGCAGGCGTATCTGTCAGCGCATCGTTGCGTAGCTTAAGGCCTTGCCTAGAAGCATCCGTATAAACCCGAATCCATCTTTCCCATTGGGTAAAGCTAGAGAAGCTGGGGCTAAGTCAATCTACCCTTCAACTCCTCGAAACTCTTCTGACAGGCATCTATCCAATCATACTTAACATCTTTCCTTGTGGCTTGGTCGTTAGGGTTCTTGCTTTTGGGAACATAAACAAGCTTCGCATGTCTGCTGCTAAACCAAGGAAGCCGACCTACGACACATTCTTTAGCGGTTTCGATTCTACGAACTACATTTTTACGGGGATCCACGCTCCACCCACCTCGTGAGATCACGTGCGCAAGATACCCAGCATATCAATGGCCCGACACTTGCTCAACGGCACTTCTGCGCCGGCTCCTTAAGTGCAACACAATCTCGAGGTGCTCACGGAATGTTTCCTCACCGAACTACTGAATACACTAGGATATCATCAATAAAGACTATACTTGAACCTATCCATCTGGTGATACTCGGTTCATCAAATCCATAGCGACTATAGGAGCATTAGTCGATCAAGCGGCATCACGAAGCTCATAATGTCGTAGCGTGTCACGAATGCGGAGTCTTAGGAACATCACCCTCCTGCACCCTCAACGGATGATACCTCGACCTCGAATCTATCTTGGAGTACACTGGGACCCACAGGTTGTCAGATAACTCATCGATCCTAGGGAGTGGATGCGATTGCGGATGGTAACTTTGTTCGTTTGTAATCTATCTACGGCCGCCAAGCTCCCATCTTTCTTTTCACGAAGAAGGCGGAGCTCCCCCGCGGGATATCTCGGTCGAATGAATCCTTATATGATTCTTCTATATAGCGGGCACCCAGGCTCTGCCGTTTCACGGGAGCCATCATGGGAGGAATGGAAATGGGCTCAGTCCCTGGGATCAAATCAATGGTGAACTCCACCTCTCTTTCTGGAGGAAATCCTGTAATATCATTTGGGAATACATCTGGGAACTCTCTAACAACTGGAATCTCATCCACTAGAATCCCCTCCTTCCTTGTCTCCACCACATAAGCTAGATAACCACACGACAACCCTTCTGCGGCATTCTTTCTTGTTTGCCATGGCGGAGATCATATTGGAAGATAAGCGTCTACTTATTCCTACGAACTTTACCTCAATTTCCTGGCCCCTGTCGGCTTTACTTCCTTTTTATAACAATCGATGTGGCTACATGGCGGGACAATACGTCCGTCTGAGAGCGCGTGAAGTCCCTCATATCTAAAGCTCTGAGATCCGGCCCCAGGGAGCTCACGTCCCTCAATCGAACTCTCTTATCTCGACTTCTCGTGCGAGTAAACGGATCTCTCAAGCTGGAAGGAAACTCTCGTCTGACCCTCTAATGGTTGGGTCTTATGCGGAAAGCGATCTAAGAATGGCTTGGATCACGAATGAATGCGTAGCTCTGGGTCCACTAATGTACATCATGATCGGGATAGAAATAATACCGGTGACCACATGCGGAGGTACGCATACGCATCTTCTTCGGGTCACGGTATATATACGGCTGAGTGCGAGGCTGCATGCGCATCCACTGGGGCCCACTTTGCCTGCCGCCTCTACCACGGCCGCCTCTACCTGTAATTTGGCCCCCCTCTGCTTGGAAACTCTCCTGAGACCTTTGGGTGCTCATCTCGGGTGTGGGGTAGCTAGGCTAGTAGCTACCGATGTCTCCGCACCCGATCAGGCGAGGACCTCTCTAATAAAATGGCCTTCCCGGCCCACGGTGGAAACATCGCATGCTATATCTCTTACACTCCCCATGGGTGTCGCCTCGGCACATATGACATACGTGAGAAGACTCACGGGTGCCCTTTGCTTCGCGGCGAGGCCTCAGCGATCCACGGTAGAGGTGGCTCCTCGACACGCACCTCGGCCTCTGTAACCTCTGCCCTTGTTCCTCTTTGCAACATCGCATCGGAGCTACGTTGGGAGGTGCTGGTGCACTCCTCTTCCTTTCTTACTACTACGTACATAGCCGTCGTACTTTGCTCAACTCCTCGAGGCGCCTCGACTAAGTCCCCCGAAATCTGATGAGGAGCCAGCTTTGATAAATGCACTGAATCTGTGTTGTAGTCTGTCAGACTTCATCCGCCAATATAGGGAAACCACCCAACTAATTCCGAGAACTTTCCTCATGTTCGACACCCACATGTTCTTTGTTCTAATTCAAGAACTCGAATTAATCTGCACTATGAGTTAACTGTCAGCCACTAATAAATGAGTCCCATGTTATACCATCAGGATACTCCTTTCTACTACAGATCCCACCAATCTTTAGCCCTCAGCCTTCCATTAGACAACTGGAAACAAGACTCATTTCATCTCGTGTTCTATAACTCCATATACTTTGTTTATATCTTGGCCCAGCTTTCATAACTGGTGCTACTGGATCACCACTGCCAGCCATATACTTGGCGCCGCTTTTGTACTCTCTCTATCGACCTCCCTGGTTCTTCCATAACCTCTAGGTGGTGAGGTCGCGATCGTCGACTGGTCACATGGCTGCTACTTTATCTCGAAAGCAATCTGTGCCACCCGTCAAGCCAGAATAATACTCTGACTGTTCCAGGTCAGTTCTCATTCACCTAACCCATCACTGAGGCTGATTCATGAGGCTATGAAGGGGAAACCAAATCTCACGTTGCTCATCTCTCACAAATGGCAGATACTTGAAACCGCCTGAATATCCTCCTAGACGACCACTACGTCCTTCCCGACTTGGGCCATTTACCAAACCTGAACCGTTGAATCAATTTGATACGATGTACTTTAAACTTTCTTATCACGCATGGTCACAATACTTATACTCGATACCATGTTGCTGCATCATCTCTTCTCATGTCCCAGTCATTGTGGCACAACATGCCTCGATACCACACTCACACACCCCCTACCCCCTTCCAAACACTTGGCGGAATAAGGTTTACACCCACAAATCCCCAACAAGTTACCCCAATCCACTGTAACTCCATGGAAGCCAAGCTCATTGCTTGCCAAACCTCCTCACAAAATTTTTCTTCTAACTTATGATTTTACAAATTTGCAGCATAACAACACATATACGTCCCAAACTGACATCCAATTCTACATCATATATCCAAAATATATGAAACTAAAGATACCAACACATTCTCATGTAAAACTACTGCATGTACATACATACGCCTCCATTATATGCTCCAAAGTATTTACACAATATTCTTAACATGCACTCGATATAAATGTCGTGAGAATCAATCACCAAATGTCTGAGTTTTAGTTCAGACTGAAAATAGTTTTTAAAATACAAAAATAAATGAGCTAAACGAGCTCATGAGTGTATGTTTTATAAAATGCTTTTTCTGAAAAGATCTCCAAAACTCGTAAAAAACTTCTTTTACAATTGCTCAGTTTTTACTTACAAGCATTTGCTTAAAGTTTCAAACCTTTCTACTGTTTCGCTCGCTTTTCTTTAAAAGTCTTATAAAACTCTTATTTGTTATTGTCAGGTTTATAAAACTTCAAATTTTCATTATTATCTGTTTAGTTTTTAAACCACAAACCTCATTTAAAATAAACTTTACAAAACTGAGCCCACTTCAACCCATTCTTGAAATAAAACTGAGTCTGCCTCAACTGCTGCTTTATAACCCACTTAGTTTGGTCAAATCGATCGCTTTCAATCTAAACAGGAGTTCGCTCAACCGGCTTCGCTTTAAAACTCTCCTAAGCTCCGCCAACGGAACTAAATTGATTCTAAAACTGTATATTACGCTTATAAAACATCAACCACTCTGATACGACATTATTATCAGACTTCTAAATAACACTTAAGCCCGGGCGACCGTGCTTCTGCGGAAGGACCCAGGTCCGCATCACCCTTTTTTTTTCCGCGACATACAATTGACTCATTGTCATCACCATAATTTAGCTAGAGGTGTTCTCATAACCTTATACTCTCAGATGCCACACTCCTTTTAAACGCAATGACAGATGTCCTAAGTTTGCCACTAAAAGAAACTAAACGTGACAGATGATCCTAACACCATCAAGCAGACGCATTTTAATACACTCTCCACCGGCTTCGCTGTAACTTAGTAAGGCCTGTTTTCACAAACTTTACTGTCATTGTCTTTATAAAATATTTACACTTTGAAACCATTTGTTTCGCTATTAAAATTTATTTAAATTATTCAAACCATTTACTCTTCTGTCATTTAAAACGGCTGGCAATTTAAAACCAACGCGTTTCAATTATTGGGCTTAACTCAAACCATTCATTGATTTCTAATTTATCATTGCTTCTCAAAACGCTTCCTGCATTCAAAACCACGAAATACCAAATAGAACACCTATAATACACACACACACTAAGATTAAAACAGCCTAGAACACTCACCTCACTAAACTCGGTTACCGCCCACAACCTTCCCGCCTCATTTAAATCACACTCACGAGGCATCACACACCGCTCAACACAACCAGTTAATTCCAGACACTTCACGTTGCTACAAATTAAAAATTTCGTAAAATATACCTAAACGCCATTCACAAGTGATATGCTGTATCTTGCACAAAGTGACTTTCCATATAGCCTAAAAACACCAAAACATTTCAAAATTCTCGTCCTGACTGTCTCAATAAAGCCCCAAAATTTTAACTAAAATCGTCTGAAACATTCCGAAATTTACTGGTTCAAAAATAATCCAAAATTTCCAAATTTCCTTAAAAATTCCTAAACTCAATCTAAAAATTTCAGATCGACTTACGCTCTAGTTAATATCCCAAACATTATATAAATTTTTAAAATAAATAATACAGCAGGAAATTCTCCACTCTTCAACCTCGATTAATACCAAGATTTCACAAGTTCACGTCAGAAATTTCCTCGTCGCAGAAAGAACTTAAACTTCATTAAAATTCGACCACTGGGACACAGAGATCTAAAAACTAGTCACTCAAGCCAGACATTTGACCTCGACCTGCCAACTCATGCTTTTAGATCACACAGAAATTTCTGTCACAGTAGAAAGACTTTTCATTTATCCCTGACGAACTGACTGGCCGATTTTCAGAATCCGAGAATGAACCAAATAGGGCAAAAAATAAAAATATTTCTCAATTTTCTGCAAGCACACCGCCACTTCGCCCAGCTGTTTTCGTTATTCTTTTCGTTGTTTTTTCTTTTTTTTTTTTCGATGTGGTCCACATGTCCCTTTATTCCATTTTCTGCCCATTTCAACCCCGAAACAAATTTATTTGTCCCTGCTTTCAATTCTTTCTTTTATCCTAACCGAATATTCTTTAAGTATCACATTTTTCTAAATTTTTCAAATCCCTGCTGTGTTTCACTATAAACTCGTCGCCTGTAAATTACAAAATATTCCGAATTTTGAATTGAACGTAAACTCTTTGTGTCACTAGATTTCAAGGAGATCGAACTTACCTACATCCCCTGCTTCACTATCCGAGATCTGAGAATTTCAGACTCCCTGAATTATTCCTAAGCAATCATTATTATTAATTTGACAATATTTTCTTAAACTCCATTAATTATAATTTCTTCACCCTCAACTTTCCTTAATCAAGAACCAACTTCAAATTCTTTACCAGCGCCTCCATCTCTAATCCTAATTATGCCTCATTAACATCCTTTCTGAACTAATAATCGCACTGCTTTTAAGTACCAAATCTCGGTTCCAAATTCTATAATTCCCTACCCTCATCTCCAAAATGTACACAACGCCACACTGAGATTTTATACACCTCACAGATTTCACGATCGTACAACTCTCTCTGATTCGGTGTTACACTGCGAGGCGCCATATCTCCAAATTTCAAACCACTACGTCATGAGAAACCTCACTGCCAGATGCGCTCCGGGCCATAAGACTTTATCAATGCCAGCGACATTACTCTGCACACCTATTTCCCTCCCCGCCAACCATAACTTTACCCCAAACCTTACACGCCAAAGACTTCTACCGATATCATAACAACATAGGGGTTTGTGCAAGAATCCATCGCAAAACATTTCTTCAAAATACATTTATAGTCACATTTAAATCCTTTACTTTATCATTAAACACATACGCATACTTTAAACATTTTTAAACTTTCAGAATACCTTAACATATGCATACATATTTAATACACATATAAATATATACTATTATAAAATGCAATATAAAACATTTCCATACGCCTTAACATTTACATAAAATCTCTACATTAAACTTTCAAATCTAACATTAAAACCATTCACTTTTAAAAACTAAATTCTCAAATATCATTTTCACTCATTAGCTTCACCGCTTCAATCCCGCTGGCTCCCGCTGGAGTCTCTGCCCCGGGTCCGATAGTCCTTTTCAATTCCTTTCCAAGCAAAATCACAATTACACATTAACCACTTCCATTTAATCCACTATAAACACTCATTCCTATATTCTATTCCTCTGCGAATCTATTTTACTTGCACCGAATCAACTAACTCCGATCATCCAAACTAAAGTTATGGCATTTCTATGCCAACTAGTCATTTTACCGATTTTTCTGCAACAGTTTGTATTACTCATTTTCCTAAGTGCCTGATACTTCATATTTTTACACTACGCCCTTTATATTCATTTAAAGTTAAGTGCCATGCTCTATTCCAATTTAATCACCCACCTGGAGCAATCAAACTCACTTTACGTCCAAATAATCCTACTAATTCCATGTCAAAAACTAACTGCACTTGGCTTGCACATGGTCCTACTTTGAGCTGAATATTTATACATTGCATCAGAATTTGGCAATACATTCTTCTTAAGTTTTGTTCTCCTTCAAGTCTAATTTACGTACCTACTTAAATCACTAAATTCCATCAATTTCGAAAGAAGCTTACTGCCTAAAATACCAAAACTCCATTAAAACAGAAAACAGACATTTCCCCGTATCGAGCATCAAGGCCCAAAATTCTACCAAATCAGGTTTCTCTTCCATTTTTCTTTCACTCTAAACACTTAAATCACGATTATACCCATTTTCCAACATATCACATAATTCACTATCAAACCCTAACCCTTACTCACTTGATTTTGTCAAAACCCTAACCTAAACCATGGCTTTCTCAATTGATATTAAATTCAGCACCATTAAACCTTAAATACCATCAATTTAACATCCATACCAGAATTTAAGACATTAAACATGGAAAACAATCAAACCCTAACTTTCCCACCATTTAAAACTTACTTGTTTCTTGGAGTTCCTTTGGCTCCTCTCCTTGATTACCACTCAAGATCACTGAAAGCTTGAAAAACAAAGAAACTCACCTCCCAACTCGATTCTCTCTTCCTTTCTCCTTTCTCTTCCCTTTCTTTCTTTCTCCTTTTCTTTCCTCTCCTACGTGATCCCCTCTGGAAAGACTTAAATCCCCAAATTCTAGACTTTAACATATTATTCCAAAAGTGCCCTTAAGTAAAAAAATATCATTGGTTGGTTTAAAGTGAATTACTCTTGTTCAAGCTTCATTTGGCCCATTCCTACTTAGACCGTCATTTACTCCATTATTTAAATCATAACTTAGCCATTAAGAAAGATTTTGATTGGCTAGTACAATTTTAACATTCCATTATAGCAGAGATTTTATCTTAGTTTCGCTTACCGCTTTTTTATATCAATTATATGCCAAAATATTCTACGGTCGTCTATTTAAATTTGAACATAAATATTTTAACTAAATCCTTCACAGCTGAATTTCGTGCTCAAATCACCGAAATCGATTTAAATCATTAAAATTCCAGAATCCCACAATAGCGTACACACCGACCACGCTCGATCACCCGGAAACTATCCAACCTGACTGCTTCACTTTATTTCAGTTTCGTTAATCTTTATGATTTATTCCGCATCTTCAGATTTTCTACCACCTCCGAAAAAATTTCACTAGGCTCCAAATTTCATCCTGAATCACTATTCACTTAAATCTCCCATTATCTTCTAAATATCACCAAAGCCATAGGAACTCGAAATTTTCTTAAAAATCCCTTGCAACCCCTCTCCATCCTGATAAAAATAAGAAAATCACTATTCATTAGGGCACCCTGCCATACCTCGAAAATTTTCACTTCATGCCCAATGATGTCCCGTGAGCGTTTCCTAAATTCTAATCCACCCTCGCTTCTATCATTAGACCTCAAATCAGTTCAATAACTACTATTATAACATTCAATAAGGTCAGGGTTTTACAATCACCCTCTCTTATAAAAATTTCGTCTCGAATTTAAATTCTCATGTCAGCTTCCCTCTCACCGTGATTCATCCACAACACCTTTAATAAAGGAATCACTTGCTTAAAGAACCTAATCATTTCGATCAACAATTTGAAACTCGGTCTTTCCTCATACGTCAATTTTTTCAATTCAACCTAGTTGATCTCTTTAACACATGTGAAGAATCCGTCATACTTTCAAGATAAATGTAAAATATGTCATGTATTCCTACCACCCAGTGGCAACCTCAACCAAGACGCTACCTCCAATTATTTCTTATACTTACAAAGTCCCATATAGATGACTTTAACTTCCCTTTCTTTTTCCGAATATCAACACTTCCTGTGTGGTGATATCCTCATAAATACTCCGATCCCCACCTAAATTTAAATCTCCTTGGTTATTAACATAACTTTCACAATCTCGAAGCTATCTTTAATCTATCACCGATAACTTTAACCGTCACACCCCAATCTCTACTACTCAAGCAGTAGCCTACCACCCACGTAAATCCCCACTGCTACTCCTCTAATGACTAGAACTCCCGTGAAGCTAAGCCGATTGCTTGCTAAAACCTCCTATAAATTTTTTTCTAAACTCGTGGTTTTATAAAATTTCGGGCAAAGATAACACCGTATATAGGACATGTCCCAAACCTCAGATAATAATTTTACACAATTCCAAATATGGCAACCAACAACATTCTTTCTCGTAAGTTTCTCAAGCTCCAATACATTTTCACAAAACTATACTATGTACATACATATGCTCCATTTATACAAATTCAAAGTATTTCTCATAAGATTATTAACACTTACAAGATCGATACAAAAGTCGGAGAATCCTAATATGCTCCATGGTCGCACATGTACCGAAAATAGTTTTTAAAATAGAAAATAATGAGCTAAACGAGTCAGTTGAGTGTATGCTTTAGAAATGTTTTCGCTTTTAAAAACATCTAAAATCAGAAACTTTCTGCTTACATGATATTTTCCTTAAATATTTCTTTCTTTACTTTATTTTACTTTTAAAAGTTTCTCAAACTTTTTATTGCTTGCTTACTTGAAAGTTTATAAACCTTTCAAAATCTCTCGTTTGCTTGCTTTATCTTACTTTAAAAGTTTCTAAAACTTCTTCTCAACTCGTTTAAAAGTTGCTCAAAACTTTTCATAAACCTTTTGCTTCAAAAGTTTCTCAAAACTTTTCATAAACACTGAGCCTGGCTCTCAACTGGGTTGCTTAAAATCCTCCTAAGCTTGGCGACGGAACCAATGGTTGATTTTTCAAAACCGTATATTGTGCTTATAAACATCAACCACTGGAGGCTCAGTTTTTCTTACTGCATTCCTAGTGAACACTTTAGTTCTGGCGACCGTGCTTCTGGAAGGACCTCGGGGTCCGCATCACCTTTTCCGTGAATATGGTGGAATTGACCTCGGGTCGCCATCACCATAATTTAGTTAGAGCTCATAACATTATATACTCCTCAGACGCGCTACCTGCCTCCTTTAAATGCATGATGTATGTCCTACGCTTGCCACTGCAAACCCAAAATGCATGTATGAGATCCTAACACCACCGTGCACGATTTTAATACCTTCGACCGGTTTTCTTGCTTAGAACTAGGGGAAGTCTTGCTTTTCACAAACATTCTTTGCTTGCTTGTTTGAAAATGGTTTAATCATTCAAACCATTTCGCTTCATTTGCTTAATTATGATTTACAATTTAAACTAATGCTTGCTTTTCAAAGATGGTTTAAATCAAAACCATTTCATTGCTTTCTAAATTCATTGTTGTTTGCTTCTTGAAAATGGTTTACAACAAAACCATTAAATACCAAAGGTAAAAGGCCATTATACACTAGTATTTGGAAAATGAGTTTAGAACACTCACCTCTTTGCTTGCTAAAACTGAGGGCACAAACACACTTTCCGCCTTTACTTTTAACCTACACACTCAACCGAATATCACGACATATTAATCGCCTATGTATAGCGGTATAAACTTAACACTCATCATAAGTCACTTTAAGGTCACACAACATTCATATAAAGTCACTAACAATTTACCCTTGAGCACTAAAAACCCTAACAAAAACCACCATTTCGGTACCTCTTTTTCCCAACAATACTCTATGGACTTTATTACCCAAAAATTATCTAAAAGGTCTCAAAAAATTATGAAACTCCAGATCAGTCCTTATATATCCAATGACATCTCTTTAAAATTTCAATGTAAAATTCTTCTCTAAGGCCCTCAACTACATAAATACAAGTTACAGCATGTTTTGATTCCAAACTCACTGAACTACCTTACTGTTATCCTTGATTTCTGGATCTTAACTCCATAATTTGGAAAATGGTTTCTTTATCATTTGAAGCTATGATTCTAAGGTTTCTTCTCCACCTTGGAATCACCTTAATTTGATCACCAAAACCTCAAGTTATTATTTACATCTAGATGACTCCAATTTGGTGAACAGAATCTGCACATAGCTCCACTTTGACAATTTTATGGGCACTTTTGGCTACAATTTGCATGCACTTCAGCTAACTTATTCTCTAGAAGTCTATTTTACCTAGAATTTTGAATCACTCAATTTGGATGAGTGAAACTCCACTTATGGCCAAAACATTACAACCATACCCAAAACAGAGCATAATCAGCTTTAGGCCACACGAGCTCACCTTTCAGTCCGTATTTGGGAGAGCCTTAGAGCTACAATTTGCTCTTGGTTCCTTCTTTCTCATACATTTTGTAGCCCTATCTATTATGGTTCTTACCAATTGAATCAATTCATTTTGGATGATTATAACTTAATCTATAACTAAAACAAAACATTGGTTCACCGAATTCTATGAGAATTTTTAAAAAACCTAACATTATCCTTTTACAACAATTCATCAAAACCAACATGAATTCATCCAAACCAACTTCACAACACTTGAATTGGTGATTTGGAACTTCAAAACCACAAACCCTAGGTGAAAATGCAAGAACTCTACCTAAGGTCCTCCACTCCTTATAAAAACCACATAAATAAGAGGATTCCATGGTTATTTTCACCAATTGGGGTTTTTCCCCAAAACTTCAAGAATTTAGGGTTAATGTGATCTCCACAAACCCTAGGAACAAGGAGTAACTAAGTTCCATGGAATGCATACCAAAAGCTCAAGACATCAAAATACACTCCTAATTCCAAGACATACATACCTTGATCTTCTTCTCCTCCTCCTCCTTCTTCTTCCTCTTCCTCTCTCTTCTTGGCTCTCCTCTCCTCCTACGGGTTTGCTAGCCTTGGAGACCAAAATATGATTTCGCTTTGTTTTCCCATTATTATAATATCAACTTTTCATTAATTGAAATTTGACCTCATCTCTTTTAATTTTCAATTGTAACTTATGCTATTTGTATTGTGGCCCATTAATTTCTAATGATTTCATATTCATGTCCCATTTGCTAAAATGACACTGTACCCTTGTTCTCATACACAAATCCTGTGTTCCATAAACTTTAATTTCTACTTTAATCTCCAAAATACTACTATGTGACACTTAGAGCTCTTATATGCCCCACAAATATTGTGATCAGACACTTTCCCTGACTTTATTGCTACAAAATCCTCCTCCTCGTAACACTTCGTCCTCGAAATGAATAAACTAAACTTCTAAAAGAAAGGGAAGGAAAATACCTCATCCTGAAAATAATTGAGGGTACTGACGACGCATCTGGGCCTCTGGTTCCCAAGTAGCTGTCTCCCTCTCGTGATTCTTCCATAAGACTTTAACCAAAGGAATCACCTTAGTCCTCAACACTTGTTCCTTGCGGTCTACAATCCGCACGTATCTCCCCATAAGTCAAATTCTCCTTTAATCGCACCGGTTGCCTTTCAATATATGTGAAGGATCCGATATATTTCCTCAACATCGACACATGAATGTATCATGAATCCTTGATAACTCTGGGGTAACTTCAACTCTGTGTTCATCGTCCCACCTTGCTCACAATCTCATAAGGTCCTATAAATCTTGATCCAGCTTTGTCTCGCTTCCTCTAAATCTCAAAACACCTTTCCAAGGGGAAATCTTCAAAAAGACCCTGTCACCTATCTCTAACTCCAAGTCTTGCTAACGGTCAGTCCAGATAACTCTTCCTTCCATTCCTCGCATCTCTGCTATCACGAACAATTTTCACTTTCTCCGGGCGGACTCGCACCTGCCTGGGGGCCTATCAGCCTTCTCTCTCAATTAACCTCATCCCAAAGACACCGGAGTCCTACATTTTCGCCATACGCTGGCCTCAAATGGTGCCATTCCTATACCGGGCCTGAGGCTGCTGTTATAAGCGAACTCCATTAAGGCCAAATGAGTATCCCAACTCTCAATTCCATCACACAAGCTCTCAAAGATATCCTCTAACGTCTCGAATAGTCCTCTCGAACGACCATCCGTCCGAGGATAAAATGTCAGGGCTAAATGTAGGCGAGTACCTAACGCCGTTTGCAACCAGGCCAAACCCGGGATGTGAACCGGATCTGACACTATCGAAACTGAACCCACGAAGTCTCACTATCTCATCCACATACAACTCGGAGCCAACTCTTCCAATCTCAACATTAACTCCGGTAGAAAATGGATACCGCCAATCGATCAACTATCACCCATATAGCATCATGCTGCCTTTGAGTCCGTGGAAGACCTATCACAAAATCCATATGATCTTCTCCCATTTCCATACTGGAATAGGAGTAATCAGATCTTCCTACGCCTCCGTGCTCCTCGCCTCTCACCCGCCGACGTTAGACATCCGGAGACGAAACTTGCAATCTCTTTCTTCATCCCATTCCACCCGCAATGTTCTTTCAAAGTCCCGTACATCTGTACTCACTGATGCACAAGATACGCAGATGAATGTGCTTCTTCCATAATGTTCTTCGCCGCTATACTCCGGGCACTATTACTCTCCTGTCCCTTCACTCATCATGCCATCATCTCTCTAATTTGAAACTCGCTTTCTTTCCTTTCTTCTCTATCTCTTCCAAGCTTAATGATCTATGTATCATCATCACACACTCATCATCCGATCGCCCCCCGCTAGAATCCGATCCACTAAGAGAGGTCTAACATGAAATGTGCATTTCAACAAGGCTCCTAATCCTCGCCTCCAATACTCCCTAAAGCTCTTAGATCCACCAACAAGTGGAAGATAACTTCGATCTCATGCGAGACAAAGAACTCTCTAACGCTTACTCAAGGCATCTCGCTACGATATTAATTTTCCCCTCGGGATGGTACTAATAAGACAAGCCGTAGTCCTTAATCAACTCAAGCCATCTCTTTCGCTTCGTGTTTAACTTCTTCAGAAAATATATTGAAGACTCTTATGATCTGTAAAGATCCCGCAAGGGAACACCATATAAGTAATGTCTCCATATCTTCAAAGCAAACACGCATCACGCAGCTTCTAAGTCATGTGGGTAATTCTCCTCATGCTTCTTCACCGTTTAGAGGCATATGCAATCACCCTATCATCTCTCGCATCAAACACAACCAAGGCCTCACGAAGCATCACAAACCACAAACCCATCTCTCCCATCGGGCAGCTAATCGAGTCAAGTCAATCTACCCTTCAACTCCTCGAACTCACAAGTGTGCATCCACCCAATCATACTCGACATCTTTCCTCGTCACTGGGTCAAAGGGGGGGGCTGCTATCTCGAGAACCCTCAACAACTTCCCCAGAATATCCCGCTAAACCAAGGAAGCTTCTAACCTCTGCCACATTCTTCGCTGTTTCCAATTTACCACAAATACTTTCCCGGGATCCACACTCACCCCTCACCGAGATCACATGACCTAGGAATGCCACCCGCGTCAAACCGACACTCGCTCTCAACTTCATACAACCTGCCTCTCCTGTGGTCTCGCAACACAATCCTCGTGTGCTCTTAATGTTCCTCCGAACTACCCACAATACACTAGATATCATCAATAAAACTATGACGAACTCCATCCAAATACTACTGAATACCCTATTTCATCAAATCCATAAACGTCACGGAGCATTAGTCAAGCCAAATCCAAGATCGTAAACTCATAATGTCCATTGTCCTCGTAACACCGTCCCGAGAGAGAGTGTACAGACATGATACCGTAGGCGTATGTTATTTGCTGTCACATCAGAGTATCTCTGGGAGATGAAATTAGGAAATTATAAAATTTTGGAACCCTAGTTCTATAATTAAAACAAGGGTACAATTGTCATTTACCAAAAAGGATACAAGGCATAATTAAGTTAGAGATGGGCCATAGTAGGAATTTCAAAAGTTGGATTTGCAATTAAGGAAAGCCGAGGGGTGAAAGTATAATTAATGGAAGTTTAAATAAGAAATTAATAATAATGAATTGCCGCACTTTTCGTGAAGTCTCGAAATTTCTCTGCATCCTGACGATTTAAACTGACCACGCTGCTAAGTTCTGTCTCGCGAATTCCAAAGGGACTCAGAAAAGTTTCGCTTTTAATTCCAGACAACAATATTTTACTTAATTTCTGCGACGAGTTTAGAGCTAAACTTAAAACTGATTTTAAAATCTAAAACGACAAATACTTAAAGAATATTTAATTAGATGTTAAAATTAAAATCTTAATAAAATAAATTATTTAATAAACTGACCAAAAAGTGAATAAATTTATTATGTGGGTTCCACATCAAAGAAAAAGCAGTTAAAATAAAAGGAATAAGCACACTGGTAGAGCATTTTAATTTTATAGAGCAGTGCAGAGACGAATTATCCTTTTAAATTTTTCTTTTACTTTCTTTCTCGCATTTACTTAAAATCGACTCGTTTGATTTCATCGGATAAATACCGAAAAGTGCTCTACGCGACGAGGGCTACGCGTGAGTACCAAAAACACAGGATTTCACCGAGAATTCGTAATTATGCTTAAACCCAAATTTTAGTTTTCTCAGATTCACGCTATTCTAAATGGGTCGAATTTTCTCGACTAAAGTTTGCTACTCTATCATGATTTGAAATTTACGCGCTGACACCAAAATCTTTGGCCATTAAGGTCATGCTATGGAAATTCCTACTCAGATATTTCTAAATTCTAGCTGCATATAAATTAGCCGAATATTCTTATAGAGTACCATAAATTCATCCAAAATTTTTAGATTGAGTTTAGGAATTTGTAAATTTTTAGAAATTTTGGATTCATTTTCTAATAAAATCGCTGAATTTCGACTGCTTTCCTCGACTGCTATTAAATTTCAGATTTTATTCAAACAGCTCGACATAATTTTCATGTAAATGTTTTTAGTGTTTTAATTAAGTAAAGTTCCTTTACCAGAATCTAGTCATATGCCCAAAGTAATTTACATTGGGGATCTACATATTTTCCTCGAAAATTTTAATTGTAAAGACCAAGCGCCAAATTGTTTATCAGGCTGACGCGCGATCTAATACATCGAAATACAGAGGCTTAAAAGCAAAGGCTGGAGCTTAAGTGGAACCGTGCTCAAGCTTTTACAGCAAAGAGGAATGTTCTAAACTCATTTTCCAAATACTAGCCAGATATTATTATTATTATTACAAATCGCTTACACTCAGATTTTTTACTATTAATGCAAACCATTTTCAAGAAGAAGTAATGAATTAGCAGACAAGTAAATTATTTCTAAATCAGAAACTCCTTTCAAGCAAAGTAAGTAAATGGTTTCGAATAATTAAACCATTTTTCAAGTAGTTAGCAAATGGTTTTAAATTGTAAAACCATTTTTCAAGAGCAAAGCAAAAAAATGTTTGCAAAAATGTGCCTTCCCTAGTTCTAAGCAAGCAAAACCATTGCAGGTATTCGTATGCGCATCTGGGTATGCAGATCTCATACACGCATTTTGGCACTCTGCTTCAAGCAAAACGAAGACATACATCATGCATTTGAAAAGGAGACTCCAGCAGACGCATGCGAAAGATATAACATGAGCTCTAACTACATACGGTGATGGCGACCCGTGTCAATTCCACCATATTCACGAAAAGGCGACGCGGGATTACTGTGTCCTTCCACCGGCATCGTCGCCTGTGCTCTCCTGCTCACTGCAAGACAAGAAGGTGAGCCTCCAATGCATTGGATGCTTTATAAGCATAATATACGCTTTGAAAATCAACTGATTTGGCTCTCGTCACTGTGCTTCCGTGAGAGCCTTAAAGCAAACGGCTGGAGCCAAGCCTCGCTTAGATTCTCTCAAAACGAGATCTATTGAGCCAAGCCCTCATGGATTTTATAGCAAAACCATTGAGCCCAGTTCCCGCTTTTATTTTCAAAGAATGTGTCAGAGCCTAGGCTCCTGCTTTTTATGAAAAGTTTTTATAACTTTAAAAGAAAAGCGTCAAGAAAGGTTTGAAGAAACTTTTCAAACAAGATAAAGAAAGCAAGCAAAGAAATTTGAGAAGTTTTATAAATCCTAAGCAACAAGAAATGAGATTTTATAAGCTTTTAAAGAAAAGAAACAGTTAGCAAGCAAGATAAGCTTTATAAACTTTTAAAAGGCGTTAAATAAAAGTTAGGTTAGTTAAAAGTTACAGTGTTTTAGAAACTTTTGAAAAGTGAAGTAAAGCAAAGTAAAGCTTATGGAAAATAATTCAAAAGAGAGTTTTACATTTTGAGATGTTTTCCTGAAAAGCAAGACGCTTTATAAAAGAAGAATACACTCACTCGAGCTCGTTTAGCTCATTATTTTGTATTTAAAAACTATTTTCTTGTGCACAAGTACGCAAAGACTGAAGATAATAGTATTTCATTCCGATATCAGACAAGTGTCAAGTATCAGAATATTGTGTAAAGGAATACTTCAACTCAGAGTAACTGAACATATGTATGTACATGTGAGTAGTTTTGTGAGAATGTGTTATATGTCAAGGCTATATTTTGGATATATGTAAATTGATGTATACAGTGGATTTGGGACATGTCCTATATGCAAACAAGTATGCCGCCGAAATTTTATAAAATCATAAGTTTAGAAAAGAAAATTTTTATATGAGGTTTTAGTAGCAATACTGCGCTCGCTTCACAGGAGTTTCCTAATGCTAGGAGGTAACGGCCGATTTTCTGCGGGAGGCCCACTCACACCGGGAAGGTGGGTGTAACTCAATGCACTTAGAACATCACCCCCGCACCTCAACCGATGATACCTCAACCTCAAATCTATCTTGGAGTACACTCGAGACCCCTGGAGCTGATCGAATAACTCATCGATCCTAGGGAGTGGATACTGATTGCGGATGGTAACTTTGTTCAGCTGCCTGTAATCTATACACGCCTCTGCACTTCCATCTTTCTTTTCACGAAGAGAACTCGGGAGCTCCCCATGGGGATATGCCTAACAATGAATCCCCATTTAACAATTCTTAACTGAGCCTTAAGCTCTCTCAACTCAGAGCCATCCCATAAGGAGGAAATTTGAGCCGGCCTAGCCCCCTGGATCAAATCAATGGTGAACTCCACCCTCCCTTTCCCTCGGAGGTAATCCCGCAATATCATCCGGGAATACATCTCGAACTTCTAACAACTCGGAATCTCATCCACCGTAGTCCCCTCCTTTCCCCGTTTCCACCACATAAGCTAGATAACCCCAAGAACCCTTACACGCAGCATTCTCGCGCCGGTCATGGCAAGAGACTGGTACCGGAAGATAACACTTACACATTCCCTCGAACTTAACCTCCAATTTCCCCGGCCTATGCAACTTTACTTCCTTTATAACAATCTAATGTGGCTCTATGCTAGATAGCCAATCCATGCCGAGAACCACACTAAAATCCTCATATCTAAGGCCACAAGATCCGCCTCGAACCCTTCGGCCCCTCAATCAAAACTCTACTATCTCCGACTCACTGCTCGGGAGAATAAACCCGATCTCCAAACAGAAGGAAACTCTCACCACCCTCTAATGGCCTGGCAAGGTCCCATCTCGAAACCATCTAAGAAATGGCTTCGATGCAAATGAATGCGTAGCTCCCGGTCCACTCGTTAATGTATGCATCATGATCAAGGATAGAATAATACCAAAAGGACTAAGACCGATTTGATTCCAGATCTTGTCAACACAAAGATATATCTGGCCTGAAAGTGCGAGGCTCCTCTGTCGCATCCCCCGCAATCGCTCTCTGCCTCACCACTACGCCACCCGCGGCCCGCACCGGCCCTCCGCTTGGGAAACCCTCCAAGACCTGAGCCCATTCTGTGTGGGGTAGCTAAGCTTGGGCCACCGATGTCTCCGCACCAATCAATGAGACACTCCCAATAAATGGCCTTCCCGGCCACAAGTAAACACTCCTCAGATCGAACTTACACTCCCCATGATGTCGCTCCGACACATACGACATACCCGGAGGAAGACTCAAAAGCATCGTTAACAACCGAGGGCCCCATCGATCCCCGACCAGAGTAGCTCCTCGACCGCAGACCTTCGGCCTCAGAATCCCTCTTCTACTCCCTTGTTCCTCTTTCTCACGCACGTCTGCAGCTCATAGAAGTGCCCGTGTGAATTCCTCTTCCTTTCTTGCCTACTGACATAGCCGCTGCATTTTGCTCAACTCTCGTGAGCCGCCCAACTAAGTCCCCAAATCTATTATGAGGAACCGCAGACAAATGCACTCGAATCCGGTGCTGCAATCAGGCCAAAAACCTTTTGCACTTCATGGTTTACTGCCTTGAATATATGGAACCACCTAACTAGCGTTCCGAGAACCTCTTCTCATAATTCGACACCTGACATGTTCTCGTTTCTAACCCTAAGAACCTGCATCAATTTTTGAATCCTTATGACTCGGGAGAAAAGAACCACGCGAACTCGTTGAAATCGGGTCCCATGATATTAGATACCTCCCTCTCCACAACAGTCTCACCAATCCTAGCCCCGTCTTCCATCGAAAACTGAAAACAAGACTCTTTTGCTCATCTACAGGTGTTCCCATAACTCCGTAAACCCTGATCGCGCTGCCTAAACATAACCAGCCGCCTCGATCACCACCGGCCGTCATATTTGCCTGGGCGCCCAGCCTCAGACCCTCTCTATCGACCTCCTGTGCTCCTTCATCAACCTCCTAGGTGGTGGGAGGAGGTCAAGGGATCGGGCCGACACGCGTCGCTATGGCTACCATATGCGCAATCCGTGCCACCCGCTCACCGGTGAAACAATCCCCGCACTTGAGTCTTCCGTGGCCCAGACGGTCCAAATTCGACCTCGGAGGTCGACCACAGAGGCTGAGTGGAACCTACTACGTGCCCATCCCCACGTACTCTGTGACGCCGTAAACCTGAACTACTCCTCCTAGGGACGACCTCGACGTCCTCCTCGCCCGATATAGTGCCGTATAAAAAAAAAAATCAACCGTTTAATACTCAATCACCTCATTACTCTTTCATATGTATGTACTTGAATTGAAAATGCATGGTTGCCGTAGTGTAAAATAGTATACGAAAAACTAATGATGCTTAATAATCCACTTATGCTCCGATACCACCTTGTCACACCCCACCCCTTACTATCGCAAAGCCTACCACTCCACGTAAATCCCAAATTGCTACTCTAATGACTAGAACCCCGTGAAGCGGTCGTACGCTTGCTAAACCTCCATAAATTTTTTTTCTAAACTCGTGGTCGATAAAATTTCGCAAGATAACAAATTTCAGATATAGGATTACGTCCCAAAACCTCAGATAATAATAATTTTACACAATTCCAAATATAGCAAACTTCAACAACATTCTTCTTATTATTCCCAAGCTCCACATTTTCACAAAACTATACTATGTACATACATTGGGTGTTCCATTTATACAAATTCAAAGTATTTCCCTTACAAGTGATTATTAACACAAGATTCGATACAAAAGTCATGAGAATCCTACTATGCTCAAAGTTTGCCCCATGTATATGCGTGTACTCCTCGAAAATAGATTTTAAAATAGAAAATAATGAGCTAAACGAGCTCAATGAGTGTATGCTTTTAGAAAATGTTTTGCTTTGCTCGAAACATCTAAAACTGTAGAAAACTTTCAAGCATATTGATATTTTCCAAATATTTCTTTCTTTACTTTATTTTACTCTTAAAAGTTTCAAACTTTTATTGTTTGCTTACTTGAAAGTTTAGAAATCCTTTCAAAATCTCGCTATTGGCTTTATCTTACTTTAAAAGTTTTTAAAACTTTTCAACTCTCGCTTTAAAAGTCAAGCCAAAACTTTTCAGGTCTTTGCTTCAAAGTTTCTCAAAACTTTTCATAAAACACGGAGCCCTGGCTCAACCGCTTGCTTCTTTAAAACTCTCCTGAAGCTTAGCGACGGGGAACAATGGCGATTTTCAAACTGTATATTATGCTTATAAAACATCAAAATCCACCGGAGGCCTATTTTTTCATCGCACTCTAGTGAAGACGTGAAGTCTCGCGACGTGCTTGAAGGACTCAGTCCGCATCACCTTTTTTTTCCAAGTGAATATGGTGGAATTGACCGGGTCGCCATCACCATAATTTAGTTAGAGCTCATAACATTATATACTCCCGTACGCGCTACTCTGTCTCCTTTAAATGCATGATGTATGTCCCACGCTTGCCGACTGTGCAAAACTAAAATGCATGTATGAGATCCTAACACCACCGCACGCATTTTAATTACCTCTCGAATCGGGCTTCTTGCTTAGAACTAGGGAAGGCCTGTTTTTCACAAACATTCTTTGTTTGCTTGCTTGAAAAATGGTTTAATTATTCAAAACCATTTGCTTACTTGTTTAATTATGGTTTTACAATTTAAAACTAATGCTTGCTTTTCAAAGATGGTTTAAACTTCAAAACCATTTGCTTGCTTCTAAATTCATTGCTTGTTTCTTGAAAATGGTTTACAACAAACCATTAAATACCGTGTAAAAGCAGCTTATGGCCACTAGTATTTGAAAATGAGCTTAGAACACTCACCTTTGCTGCTAAAATCAAGGGCACGCCCCACACTTTTCCCGCCTTACTTTTTAACCTACACACTAACCGAATACTCATTTACATATTAATCGCTCTATGTATAGCGTATAAACTTAACGTATCTCACGTGTGTCACTTTAAGGTCACACAACATTCATATAAAGTCAAATTAACAATTTGACTTTTGAGCACCAAAAAACCCTTAACAAAAACTACTCATTTTGGTACCCTTTTTCCAACAATACTCTACGGACTTTATTACCCAAAATTATTCAAAAGGTCTTCAAAATTATGAAACTCTCCAGATCAGTCCTTTATATATCCAATGACATCTCTTTAAAATTTCAATGTAAAATTCCTTCTAAGGCCCTCAACCATGCAACACAAGTTACAGCATGTTTTGATTCCAACTCAATTAATCACCTACTGTTATCCTTGATTTCTGGGATCTTAACTCCATAATTTGGAAATGGTTTCTTTACTCATTTGAAGCTATGATTCTAAGGTTTCTTCTCCAATTGGAATCACCCAATTTGGATCACCAAAACTCAAGTTATTGTATTTTACATCTAGATGACTCAATTTGGCAGAACAGAATCTGCACATAGCTCCACTCCTTTGGACAAATTTTATGGGGCACTTTTGGCTTACAATCAGGCTGCACTTCCTTCAGCTAACTTATTCCCTAGAAGTCTATTTTACCCAGAATTTCTTTTGAATCACTCAATTTAGATGAGTGGAACCCACTTATGGCCAAAAACACTGCCAACCATACCCAAAACAGAGCATAATCAGTGAGCTACACGAGCTCACCTTTCAGTCCGTATTTGGGAGCCTTAGAGCTACAATTTGCTCTTGGTCCCTTCTATACATTTGTAGCCCTATCTATTATGGTTCTTTACCAATTAGAATCAATTCATTTGGATGATTATAACTTAATCTATAACCAAAACAAAAACATTGGTTTTGACTAATTCTGACAGAATTTTTAAAACCTAACATTATCCTTTTACAACACCATCAAAACCAACATGGAATTCATCCAAACCAACTTCACAACACTTGAATTAAGTGGGATTTGAACTCACAAACCACAAACCCTAGGTGAAAATGCAAGAACTCTACTCAAGGTCCTCCAATTCTTTATAAAACCACATAAATAAGAGGATTCCATGGTTATTTTCACCACCGGGTTTTTCCCTAATAAACTTCCAAGAATTCTAGGTTACGTGATCTCTCCACAAAACCCTAGAACAAGGAGAATTCAAGTTCCATGGAAATGCACACTACAAAAGCTCAAGACATCAAAATACACTTAATTCCAAGACATACATGCCTTGATCTCTTCTCCTCCTCCTCCTTCTTCTTCCTTCTCTTCCTTCCTTCCTCTTGGCTCTCTCCTCTCCTCCTACGGGTTTGGTTAGCCTTTGGAGACCAAAATATGATTGCTTTTGTTTTTCCCATTATTATAATATCACCCTTTTCATTAATTGAAATTGACCCTCATCTCTTTAATTTTTCAATTGTAACTTATGCTATTTGTATTGTGGCCCATCTCTACACTTAATGATTTTCATATTCATGTCCTATTTGCTAAATGACAATTGTACCCTTGTTCTCATACACAAATCCCAGGTTCCATAAACTTTAATTTCCTACTTTAATCTCCAAAATACTACTATGTGACACTTAGAGCTCTTATATGCCCCTACATTGCTGTGATTGCACTTTCCCTGATCTACAAGCATTAATATTTATCTCTGGTTGTAATGAACAATTTAGCGAACCTAAAAATTTTCTCCTTTTCCTCATCCCAACATAATGGAGTCCTACAATTTCCTTCCATATAATATCTCATAAGGCTCTACTTCAATGTTTCAGATGATAACTATTATCAGTAGAAACTCCATTAATGGTAAATGTCTTTCCTAACTTCCTTTAAACTCTAACACACAAGCCTCTGAAAGCATAACTTCCAATGTCCTGTATGGCTCTTTCGGGATTGGTCATCCATAGTCGCATAACTTCTTTATATACAACTCTCAAATTCCAACTCTCAACTAAGTCACTATCTATTAGGTAGGAAATTGACTCCATTTCAGCCAATCTATCCACACAATCACCTATATCACATCATACACTGCAAAGTGGAAATAAAAAAATCCATCATGATTCTCTTCTCCTATTTCCACCGAGGGATCGAAGAGACTATAAGAACCCCGCAAATCTTTGATGCTCAACCTTAACTTTTTTGACAAATGAGACATTTAGAAATAAATTTCGTAACATCTTTCTTTATACCCTCCACCTTTAGTATTCCCTCAGGTATGATACATTTTAGTGTTTCGATGCATCGTCTATGCGTAAGAGTGAGCCTTCCCATAATTTATTTCTTTAATCTCCCACACTAGTACACATAACCCGTGACCTATCATCACTATACCATATGCCCGTACTAAAACTTTAACCGCTCTGCACTCACCGCTTCCTTTTCAATTTAATCAAGATCATCTTCGAGTCTATAGCTCCCTTATCTTGTCTATTAGTACAGACTAACATAAAATGTAGCTAGTAAGGCTCCAATATCTCTGGCCAACTCTTAGTCTCGCACTAAAGACCTCAATTCCATAAATCTAGGAGGTACAACCTTTAGTGAGATATGGAAACCCGTAGGCTTCCTACTAAGAGCATCGCTACCACATTAACACGATGGTACTCACACAGTGCACTCAATCCTAATGAGTTCAACCTATCTCCTCGCTTCATATTTAACTTTTTTCTATGTGAATAAATATTACATGTTCTTGTGTGGATCTCAGAAAAATTTTACATGCAACTCCATACTGCAGCTGCCTCCATACGAGAGCAAAGACTACAACAACCAACTCTAGGTTATGTCTCGATAATTCGCCTGTGCTTTTCAATTGCCTCAAACTCATATGCCATCAACATTTTCACAGCCAACACACCCCCAAGCTCCACATCACAATATAATCAGATATCCTTTCCTTGCCCGATTGCACTGTAAGAACTAGGGCTAAGGTCAAATCTTTAGTTCATCTAATCTTTTCCTCGACATGTCTCTTTCCCATACAAACTTTTCATCTTTCCTTGTCAATTTAGTCAAAGATCCGCTTAACTTTGAAAGTCTCTATCAATTCTGAGCAACTCTAAATGGCAAATTTTTTATATCTACACCTGTGAGTGGTTCACTCAACTTTCACTGAGACAGGTGGTGAGAACAAACATTGAACTCTCAGAATACACTGCTCACTAACACTTGCTTAGTTTGAGCGCACCCAGTGAAGAGAGATTTCGGATGGATGCCCTATGATCTCACACTTAGCAGACAAATGTCGTCAATGAATACCATAGAGAACCGACTACAAATATGACGGTGATCTGATTGAGAAGATCCATAAAAGCGCCTAATATAAGTTAGTCCAACTAGCATAACTAAAACTCATAATGCCTATGGGTCAGAGCTTTTCAAAGTTGTCATAGGAACATCCTTCCACCTAATCTTTTTAATTGATGGTAAACTTGAGCTAGATCCATTTTCAAAATAATTTCGTTCCCAGAATTGATCAAAAGATCATCAATCCGTAAATGGGTGTTGATTGCGTGATTTTCACTTTATCCAAAATCCTTATGTAATCAATATACAATCTTAAACTTCATCATTTTTTTTTTTTCATAAATGTAACCTAAGACTTCAAGGCGAAGTACTCGCCTAACAAAAACCCCTTTACTCAAACACTCTCATCCATTTATACTTCAATTTTTTTCAATTCTTTCAACTTTTAAGGAGCCATCATATAGTGCCTTAGCAATTGGTTCTGTCTCTAGGGGGTCATTTCAATCTAAAAATTACTAGTATATATATATATATATATATATATATATATATATATATATACTCTAGAAGATCCTCCGAAATACATCCTAAATTATTTGACCATCTATATCTTCCATTCGAGTACTACCATTATCCTCACCAATAACATGTTGTGTACCTTTGATATAACTTTCAAGTATTTTACTAGCCCACATAACTGTCACATATTATCGTAGGTAGTATTCTGAACTCCACATAAACAACCTCTCGTTTCCTCTTCCTTGGCTTATAGAACCCAAATCCCTTCCTATAACAACTTTGTAAAGATGATGCCTAGATAGTAAATCCATGCCTAATATAACATCAAAGTCATGATATCTAATAACATCAAGTCCGCTAAAACCCTAGCCTCCTCCAATAATCACTCATGCAGAACAATCAACTTTTCCATACTTTTCCTAGGGTGGCAATAATCCTACTCGTTACACATTCATCATTATGTCTTCAATTTTCTTCCATTTTCTTTTCACTGCACTAACAATTCACTTAATGTCATTGATTCACTTGCTAAAATTAAACCCATGCATTTTCAATTAACCATCTCATTTACCTCTAGCCACGCATCTATGCTCTTTTCAGATCTCCATACTATCATAATTTTCAGTTTCTAATTTCCTTATCCTCTCAATGACACTGCCGGTCACGGGCTTGAATAAATGTCGTGGGCGCACATCTAAGCCATTCAGTTTAAAGGTATCTCGTCCTCCTACGACCGGGGAGGCTGTGGCGGCCCCAGCTTCAGAGCCGAAGTGGGTGGAGAGGAACATACGCACTCATCAACATGTTCCCGTGGTGGTACTACCGCCCGTAGAGCTCTCGTGGGGCGTCTTACTGACACGCATTTTTCTGTGAATTCAAAATTTTAATATGTCAGTGTAATGCATATATGATTTTAAATCACATAAATTTTTTTGTTTTTGTTTTTGAAATCTTAAAGAAAACATTAGTAATCATATAAAAATAAAAATTTTCAAATCTTTATAACATTTTCAAACTGGCCGATACCACGTTGAAGGATCCCGACCCTGACATCCCCATGAACCCGAGGGAGCCTCCCCAAGACTCCACGACAGAAACTTTTCCTAAAACAATAACAAATCCATGATAACTCCTTTTACGCCTTTAACATATCTTTATGTAACAATGCGGAAGCCTAAGTGATAAATTTTTTTTTTTTTCTTTTCAAACACTCAGATTTTTCTAAAATCGTCGTAGCTTCCTCTGCTTTTCGACTTTCCCAAATTCTATAAGTACCCCGATAAGACTAAAAACACTCTAATATTCAATTTCAACTTCCACAGTAGGACTCTCATTCACAACTCAATCAACCCAATATATTTATACCTTTATTCATTTCAATCATCAAAACATTTAAAACTTCTTTCAAATTCCATGCACATTTGTATCAAAAAATTTAGGCTTGAGCCGGACTTAAGCCGACGCCTAAGTACCCATTTTCAAAATACATCCATATATGGCTAGATGCATGGAAAATTTATTCACATATAAAATATGCAACTATTTATACAGCCAGCTCACATGCGCTGCCTTCTCATGGTCAATTTTATCGCGTAGAGGTACTTTCACCAGCCACTGCCTCGGTCCTCGAAAATATTTTTAAAATGAGGTGGTGCACGAGCTAAAGGAGCCCAAAGGAGTGTACATTTTCATTTAGGATAATATTTCAGATATACCAAAATAATACATACTTATGTCAATTAAAATCCATTTGATACATTAAACATTTATGCCTTAAACTTTCTTTTCAATAAATACTTATACCATTGCAAATCACCCTATGCTTTAAACATTTAATATGCCTTAAACTTTATTTCAATAAAAATATTTATGTTTAAAATCCATTTATTACATTTATGCCTAAACTTTCTTTCACAGTCACTTATACATTTAAATCCTATGCCTTAAACATTCTGCATCAGAACTTTCTTTCTTTATTTTTCTTTTCATTCTTTCCTGATGAACCTAGGGAATAAAACACAATCTAACGCCTGTGTAATCGACGGCGAGGGATGTCATATTCCAAATAAAACCACTACGCCATGGAGAAAACTCACGCTTGGTATAGGGTCTCGTACCATAGTACTTCTTATCAATGCTGTATGATATTACCAGACACCTATTTCCCCTCCCTCGCTAGTAACCCATAACTTTGCTCCCAAACTCACACGCCAAAGTACTTCTAGCCGATACACTATATCACCATAGGGTTTAGGTAAACTATCGTAAGAAACATTTCTTCAAAATACATTTATAACATGATTAACTTTACTTTATCATTAAAACATATGTATTACCTCAAACATTTTTAAACTTTCTTACACACCCAACATATATGTGACATTTAACACACATATAATATATGCATTGATGCAAGATAAAAATGCAATATAAAATATTTCCATATGCCTTAACATTTACATAAAATTTACATTAAACTTTCAGTTTAACATTAAAACCATTCACTTAAAAACTGAATTCTCAAATATTTCACCCATGGTCACCGCCAACCCGCTTTATTTCTCGAAGTTCCCTGCTCCCGTCCGATGTCCTTTCACCTTTCCAAGAAAATCGGCCACTGCCACATTAACCATAATTTCCATTTAATCCACCATAAACACTCATTCCTATATTCTTATTCCTCTAGGAATCTATTTTACTTTAGAATTGAATCAACTTCAATCGGATCATCCAAACTAAAGTTATGCATTTTCTACGCCAATTAGTCATTTTACCGATTTTTCTAGTAACAGCTTCAGATACTTTTATTTTTTCCGAGGTCTTGACTTCATATTTCTGACACTATGTCCTTATATCTCATTTAAAGCTAAGGTGCTAAGTGGTTCTATTCCACTGGAATTCACCAATCTGGCTAATCGAAACTCACTTTACGTCCAAATAACTGGCTAATCTATAGTTCAAAAAACTGAACTAGAATTTGGCTTACTAGGTCCAATTTTTGAGTGAATATTTAGCTACTTTAGGATCAGAATTTGGCAATACATCTTTTCTTAAGTTTTATTCTCTCTAAGTCTAATTCTATGCAATACTACAAATCACTCAAATCGGATCAAATTTGAGCGTTAGGCCAAAATAATAAAACTGGTCAAAACAGAAACAGGACATTTCCTGTAACTGAGACTGCTAGCTTCCAAAATTCTACTAAATTGTGTTTCTCTTTCCATTTTCTTCACTCTAAACACTTAAATCTGATGCATTATACCCATTTCAACATATCACACACACCACTATCAAACCCAACTCCTACTTCCACTTGATTTACAAACCTAACTCTAAACCATTAGTGGCTTTCTCACTGATATTAAATTCACAACCATTAAACCTTAAATACCATCAAATTTAACATCCATACCAGAATTTAAGACATTAACATGGAAACAATCAAACCCTAACTTTCCCACCATGAAAAACTACTGTTTCTTGAGTCTTGGGTTCCTCTCCTTGATTACCACTTGAAGATCACTTGAAAGCTTGTTAAAGAAAACTCACCTCCCCAACTCTGGGATTCTCCTTTCTCTTCCTCTTCTCCTTTCTTCCTTTCTTTCTTTCCTTTCTTTTCCTCTCTCTACGTGATCCCCTTGGAGCACTTAAATCCTCAAATTTTAGACTTTAACATATTATTCCTGGGTGTCTCTTAAGTAAAAAAATATCATTATTATTTAAAGTGAATTACCTTTTATCTGCTTCTCATTGTCCATTCATGAGACCAAGTCATTTACCCATTATTTAAATCATAACTTAGCTTATTAAGAAAAGATTTTGATTGGTTATACAATTAAACATCTCCAGTATTATAGCATTTTACCTAGTTTCGCTTTAATTTTATATTTGAATTATACACAAAATATTCATGTGGTCGTCTATATTTTAAATTTGAACATAAAATATTTTTAATCAACCTTCAATGTTGAATTTGTGCTCAAATCACCCCTAAATCTATTTAAACCGCTTTCTAACTCCAGAACGGACACAGCGCATTATTACCCGACTACGCTCGATCACCTGAAACTATCCAAACGGATTCGCTTCTCCACTTTATTTCGGGCCATAATCTTATGATTTATTCCAGACCTTTTCAGATTTTCGCTCACTTCCTAAAACACAGCAGCCCAAATTTCAAATCGGGAATCACTATTCACTAAATTCCCATTATCTTCTAAATATCGCTCAAAGTCATAGAACCTAAATTTCTTTTAAAACCCTTGCAACTTCCATCCCAGATAAAATAAAGAAAAAATCACTATTCATTAGGGCACCTGCTACAATTTTCGAAAATTTTTCACTTCATGCCCAAATGATGTCTCGTAGTCATCTCCCCTGGGAGTGAGCTCACCCCAGGCGCACCCGCGGAGGTGGTCACGGCGGGTGGGGGTCTCACACAGCTGGGCGCCTCACTGCAGACTCATTTTCTCGTGACACGGCCAGCGCCCATCATGCCACCTCACGGTGCTCTCGTGGGTCCACTCACGTGAAGCACGCTCTTTCTCAGCTGCTCAGACCGTGGCACAGAGCACGGCCAACCAACCGAGCTAGCTCAGCTGGTAGCAGAGATGCCCCCATTGACCTTGCCCCGGTCCCGGTTCCCAGTCTCTACGGAGGCGAAAGAAAATGCCTAGGGAGGGCATGATATTCTGTGGGAGGGCCCACTCAAGTGGCACCTAAGAGTTACGAAGGTGGACCTCACAAGGCCACCAAGTGGCACCCCGTGGTCACGAAGGTGGGTCTCACACAAAAGGGCTTCTTTACTTCAGGGTCCACACCTTCATGGACCAGTACCCTTCAGGTTTCTCCACCATAGGTATTGTTTCGCCAGTGTCCCATCCATCAAAGTTACCCGTGAGAGCTCAACCCATGTAGGTGGACACCTTATAGCACGGGGACTCACTACCAACCGAGCCAAGAGCTCGCCAGCAGATGCTCCCATTGACCTTAAGCCCCGGGGTCCTGGTTCGAGTCTCACGATGCCGAAAGAAAATGCCTAGGAGGGCGATATTCTGATGGACCCACCTGCGCACCCAAGCAATGGCTATGGTGGACCCCATGGCCACCAAGGGCACCCCGTGTCACGAAGGGTGTGGAACCCCACACAAAGGCGCTTATTAGGAGATTTCACTCTTCGTGACCACCATGGGCACTCCTCTTCGGGGTAAGTCACTTCACAGATGATCCACCCCATCGAGCCCCGCCTCCCCACTCAACCCGTGACCCAGTCCACGGGAAGCATTCCTGGCACCACCGAGCTACTAGCTCAGCTGGTACCCGCAGACGCTCCCATCACTGCTGTGTTGACCCAGTCCCGGGTTCGACCGGGAGGCGAAAGGAACTCGGGAAATTATGATATCCTATGAGCGAGCTTCCCACCGGGCGGTACCCATGAGGTGGTCAATGGGCGGTGGGGTCTCACAACACACCCTCCCACTTCTCAACTGATGATACTCGACCTCAAATCTATCTTGAGTACACTCGACCCTGAGTTGATCGAATAACCTACTCATCCAGGAGTGGACATCATCATGATGGTAACTTTGTTCAAACAGTCAGAATCTATACACACCGCAAACTCCCATCTTCTTTCGAAGAACTGGAGCTCCCCATGGGGATATGCCTCAGTCACGAACTCCTACTTACTAAATTCTCTAACTGAACCTTTTAAGCCTTCAATCTACAGAGCCATCCTATAAGAGGAATGGAATGGGCTCACCCCCTCGTGGACTGTAACCAATGGTGAACTCCACCTCCTTCCGGAGCAAACTGTAATATCATTTGGGGTCACATCCGGAACTCTAACAACTAATCTCATCCACTAGAATCCCTCCTTCCTTGTCTCCACCACACAAGCTGATAACCCTGACAACCCCACAGCATTCTTTGCGCCGCATATGAGACTATACAAGAGAATCGCTACTTATTCCTTCGAATCTCATCACTTCTCATTTATCTAGCTTTTACTTCCTTTTTATGAATAACTAATGGCTCTATGGCGAGACAACTAATCCATACCGAACCATCGAAGTCCCTCATATCTCTAAAGCTACAAGATCCGCCAACTCCTCGGCCCTCAATCGTAATCCTACTTATCTCTCGACTACTCTGTCATGAGTAACTGGAGCCCCCAACTGGGAAGGGAAACCCTCATACGATTCCCCAATGGCTAAGTCCCATTCGAAACGATCTAAGAATGGCTTGATGCAAATGAATGCGTAGCTCCAGGTCCACCACGTATATGCATCATGATCAAGGATAGAATAATACTAGCGATCACATCCGGAGCTGGGACCATCTGCGCCTGGTCAGGCGCAGATATACTGGCCCGAGTGCTAGGCCTGCTCGCATCCCCGCACCGTCGCTCTACCATCGCCTCGCCCACCGCACGCACCGGCCCTCCGCTCGGGAAACCTCTCCTCGGGCATCTTGAGTGCTCATCTCTGTGTGGCAGCCAGCTAGCTACCGATGTCTCCGCACCACCAACGGCGACACTCTCTATCAAAATGGCCTTCCGCCACGCTGAAACATCCCCATCATATTCTCTACTCTATGGTGTCGCCTGACACATATGACATACGGAGGAAGACTGGTGCCATCGCTAGCAACTCTAGGCCTCATCAGATCCCCTGATTGTATGGCAGCCCTGACCGCACTCCCTGGCCTCAGAACCCCACCCTTGTTCCTCTTCAACATCATCCAGAGCTCGTTTGGGAAGTGCCCCAGCACCCTCTCCCTGCCTACTCCGATACACAGTCGTCGCATTTTCAGCTCAACCCCAGGCTCGCCCACTGGTCCCCAAACTATTCGAGGAACCACCGATAAATGCACTGATCCTGGTTAGTCCCGATAAAAACCTTTTGCACTGTGACTTCATCCTGCTGGATATAGAACCACCTCAACCAATCTATAACTTCTTCTGCCATTCCCACATCCATATGTCTTGTTCTGGTTCATTGAACTCCTCAATTTTTTGAATCTCACACTGGTATGAACTATTGTCAATCTCAGCCAAAATTAGTCCATACATACCAACAGATACTCCTTTCACGTGATCCCACCTCAATCCCAGTCCCTGTTTTCCATTAGACAATCGAAAACAAGACTCTCGCCCATCTCACAGTGATCAGACGCCTGAAAACCGCCGAATTAATCCTCCTAGGATGACCACTTACGGCCCCTTCCATTTTGGTGTCAGATTTACCAAAACTCCAACCGTTGAATCACTGGAGACAAAATTTAAACTTACTGCGCATGGCTGCCAATACTTTACACCGGGATAATGCCGCTGCATCATCTCTTCTCACACCACAACATGCTCTCGATATCACCTGACACACCCCCACCCCCTTCCAAGATACTATGTCACCACTCCACAACCCACGTTACTACTCTAATGTAACTCCGTCAGCTCGTATTGCTTGCTAAAACCTCCTATAAAATTCTTTCTTCTTAAACTATGATTTTATGAATTTTATGATAATGTAACTCACAGGACATGTCCCAAATCCTCGTGATATCCAAATTTACACTATATCCATTATGGCAACCAAAGATACCAACACATTCTCACAAAAACTACTCTATGTACATACATATTCATTATAATAAGTCTCAAAGCATTTTTACACAATATTTTAATTTACAGCACCATATAAATGTCAAAGGAGAATCCTAATCATTCCAACAGCTCTGAAGCCCCACTTGAAAATAGTTTTTAAAATGATAAAATAATGGTTTCAATTAAAAGAGTGTATGTTTTATAAAACGTTTTTCTTTTCTTAAAAACATCTCAAATCAAGAAACTTCTTTATTAAATTATTTTCCGGTCACACATGACTTATTAGAAGCTTCAAACTTTTCATTGGCTATTGCTTTTAAAATTTTATAAAACCTTATCATTATTGCAAGCTATAAAACTTCAAACTTTCTTTGTTGCCATCTTCATTTGAAAAAGTTTGCAACCTTTCACAAACTCACTAAAAGCTTTCAAACCACAAAAACGGAATGCCAATCACATTTTAAAAGAACTGGTCACTCAACTGCTTTGTTTTGAATCCATTGGTTTGGCTCATCCCATCGTTTTGAAATTCAAACGGGAGTTTGCCTCAACTGTTGTTTTAAACCTCCAAGCTCAAGCATCAATCAATGGCGATTTTTCAAACCTGTGATATTATGTGCTTATAAACATCAACCACTCCGAAATATTGCCACCACTCCTAGTGAACACGAAGCTCCTCGGGCATCGTATCGCGAAGGAACTGGTCCATCAATCTTTTCCTGAATATGGTGAATAACTGGGCGCCACTCTGCACTCTAGGTTAGAGCTTCCAACCTTATATACCCCACTGCCACGCCTCCTTTAAAACGCATGACGTATGTCCTAAGTTTGCCGACCAGCAAAACTAAAACAAGATGTTAGATCCCAACACCAACGCACTTAATACCTCCTCCAACATTTGCTTGCTTAGAAACTTAGGAAGGCCTGTTTTTCTGTCAAACTTTCTGCTTGCTTGTTTGCTCTTTATAAAATGGTTTTTTACACTTAAACACTGTTGTTTTTGCTTGAAAATGGTTTAATTATTCAAACCATTTACTTGCTTGTTGCTTGAAAATGGTAGTTTTTACAATTTAAAACCACGCTTGCTTTCAATCACAGTTTGAACTAAAACCATTTGTTTGATTTGAATTATTCACTGGTCAAATTGGTTTGCATTCAAAACCACAAACACCGCAAACAATTTATAATAATACACACATCAGATTTAAGTCTGGTTTTAACACTCACCTCGTCACAACTCGGGCACGCCCACAACTTTCCGCCTCGCTTACTCTGCACTCAAATAAATCCTCATAGACTCACACAGAAATTTCGTCGGTAGAAGACTTTTCGTGTTTATCCCCATCAACCACTACGATTTTAACTGTAAATAAACTGAAAAGAATAAAAAATAAAATATTTCTCTCCTCACCTTCTCGCGCACACTGGCCTATCATCCATATTTCATTTTTTGTTGCTTTTTTTTTCTTTTTTTTTTTTTTTTGTTTTAAATCACATGTCCTTATTCATTACTCATTTAACTCAAAATGAATTATTTTCGTCTCCTGCTTCAATTTTCTCATCCTAATTGAATATTTCTTTATGACATTATTTTCAATTTTTTCAACTGCTTTTCGTTTCTGCTATAACTACGTCAGAATTTAAAATATTCATCATCTTTAATTAAAACGAAACTTTTCTAGGTCACTAGATTTCGCGAGATTAATGGTCACAGTCCGCTTGCCATCCCAGACTAGAGAATTTCTAGACTTCCTTTAATTATTCCTGCGAATTCATTATTATTAATTTACTATTTCAAACTCACACTATACTTTCAATTTCACACCTTCTGCATCAGAAACTAACTTTTTAAATTCCTACTATTACCATCTTAACTAACATGCCTATAAGTATAATCTTTCTAAGAATGACAATTGCATTCTTTGCTTTATACCTCAAATCTGCCCAAAACTACACTTCCTAATTCCCCCATCTCCAAAATACACTGCACACTGTACTATAGCACCCCACGATCGCTGCATCGTACACCTCTCTGACGCTGCATGCCATGTCCCATGAGGATAAAATAAAATTTATTTCAACACTCAAATTTTAATAATTGCTAATTTGAAGATCGAAAGATATAAATTATTATTCTGAATTTTGACATTTACACTATATAATTATAAACTATACACACTTGTACTCTCTTCTATTGAAATATCACAATTTTCAAAAAATTTAAAAAAATAAATAAAATGTAAAATATAATCACATATATTAATAATAAAATTCCAAATAGTTTATAATATTTTCAAACATTAGAATATTTTTAAAGAAATATATAAATTGTAATATAAATGAATTTTTTAAAAAATAGATATCGGTCACAAAAAAAAAAAATGGGCCATGTCAAGAAATCATGACTTCGACCGCTCTCACAGCCATTTACATGATAAAACTACACTGTGTTGCGACGGATTATAATCTCACACAAATCAGAATCATTGCATTGCATGCTTATTGGAAAATTCATTTTTGCATTGAAATTAATTTTATTATAAAATTTAAAATATTAAAAAAGTATATTATTAAGGAGTCCAAAATTGATTCAACTATAGTAATAGTCACTTTAAGAAACATAATCTGAAATTCTATTTCGAATACATACGCACTAAATTGGTTTCAATTAATGCATGCTCGACGCGATAAAATAAAAATTTATTTTCAAATATCACAAATTTTAATAACGCCAAATTTCAGAACATCGTAGAAGACGATATAAATTATTTATTCTAATTTTTATTATTTTTTATGACTATATAATAAAATAAAATTATACATACAATTTAAAATATTTAAATATCACAAATTCTCAAAAAAATTAAAAAAAACAATTAGTAATAAAATAGCACTACATATATTAATAATAAAATTCAAATAGTTTATAATATTTTCAAACATTAATATTTCGAATAATTTAAATTTGAATTAAAAATATAAAAACTAATTTTAAAAAAAAATAGACATCTAAGCCATAAAACAATCATTACAAAGCCTGCTGTAAAATCGCGACGGATCATAAGCTCACTACTATTTTGCATTTGAATAGGTAAATTCACACAAAGTTGTGACGGATTTATAATTCGTCACAAATTCGCGATCGATCTGCATGACAGATATTATTTAAAAATTCATTTTTATATTCGAAATTAATTTTTATTATAAAAATTTAAAATATTAAAAAAGTATATTATTAAGGAATCTAAGATCGATTCAACAACTTATGTGAATAGCTTCGTACTTTAAGAAACATAATCGAGCCTATTTCGAATATATAGCTTAACAAATTGCTTCACTACGACATGCCTGATGGCGATAAAATAAAATTTATTTTCAAATATCACAAATTTTAATAATGTCAAATTTTGTGAACATTCTAGCATGATATAAATTTATTTATTCTAATTTTTGACATTTTTATGACTATATAGTCGCATAAAAATTATACACATACAATTTAAAATATTTAAATATCACAAATTTTCAAAAAAAATTAAAAAAAAACAATTACACAAAATAGCACTACATATATTAATAATAAAGTTCCAACAATTTATAATATTTTCAAACATTGGAATATTTTAAATACTAATACAAATTAAAAATATAAAATGAATTTTTAAAAATATGATATCTATTACAAACTGTCACAAAGTTTGCCAAAATCATGACGGACTCATGTTGTCACTATTTTGCGACGGACAAAATCTGGTCACAAAGTCATGATCGATTTATGCACTCCGTCAATTCATGACCGGTTTCATGATGCATAGCTATTAAAAAAATTCATTTTATATTCAAAATTAATTTATTATAAAAATTTAAAATATTAAAAAAGACATTATTACGAGTCCAAGATCGATTCAACAACTTATGTTAATAGTCAGACTTTTGGGCAAACATAATCTGTTCTATTTCGAATATATATATACTTAACAATGTTAGAATATTTTCCTTCGGCCTTCGGCAGAATGACATGCACACCAAAAACAGTGATAGTACACAGTCGTCGTCATCGGCATGGCACTGCAGTAAAACGGAAGCTTGTTTTGGTCCCCACTCGCTTAAACCAAAGTGGCACAACTGCCATCAGTCAGCGATACTAGTAATCGACGTTACTGTCATACAAAAGCCGACTCCAACATTTAAATGCGCCAAGACAGCCTCATACTAAGAATGAAAAAAATGCCAGATCAGCTTTTGCTTTTAAATAGCTAGCTCAATACACCAGACACTGCAGCTTCTGTACTTCAGATCGACATCAGCCACCACGCCGTTGCGCTGTCTTCGAAATCTACATTCCGGCAGCTCAAATTCAGATGGGCCTGACATTCACTCATTTTCTGAAAATGACCAGCCAGTGCCGAGTCCTCTGAAAACTTTATTTCGAGGCACAGGCAACTATCAAATGGGCTATGTTAACATCACCAGCACAAAACAAACCCAACAGAACAACAGCTTCCCGCTAACCACTCATTTCGTCCCCACATCGCAGCAGTTGTAGTCGATAGCACCTGAAACACAGCCACGATAGCATTTCAGTCTTCTCTTACTTTCCTCGATTGTCGCTCGACTCGCCGATCGCCCATAACCACCAGTCGTTCATCGCCATTCCATGCCACGCCGAAGACAACACGCATTCACTCAACGTGAGATGCTTAAAACCCAAACTTTGGCCAGATCTGACTATTCTAACGTTTAGCCCCAGCCATTTGTTTATCTGTAAATGATGTGCCATTATCGGTCAAATCTAGCCTTTTCGTCAGTCCTCGTAGTATGAAACTTTCCCATCGCCTCAATCTTATAACTGCCATATATAGCCATGGCTTCAGCCCTGTATTGTGCCAGCTATTTTTGTAAATTTGCACTTCTATTGTTTTCTTTAGACAGTTCTATTCACTTCAGAGTCAGTTAAATACAAGAAATTTCAAGATATTTTACATCCCACAAAATTTAAAACATGCACTCTAAACGCCATTCACAAGATACGACTGCATTCTGGGACTAGCCGACTTCCATATACCTAAAACAACTCGAAAAACATTTCCTGAAAATTCATCCTGGATCGGTTCCAATAAAACCCGAATTTTAAATCCAAACCTATTTGGAAAACAAATTCAAACTAAACTGACTGGTCCGAAAATACCTAAAATTTCCTAAATTTCCTAAAATCTCTAAACTCACCCTAAAAATTTCGTGACCGAATTTACGTTTCTAGTTAATATTCCAGTTCCACATGTACTTTTGCACCGGAATAATACAAAGAGAAACTTCCCACCCTCGAATGACTAGTGCCCAAGATTTTTGGGTCCACTGCAGCCTCCTCGTCACAGTAGAAGAACTTTACCTACTTATCCGAAAACATGACCACTGACCATTGCAGATCCGGTAAAAACTAAAATTCGGCCAGACATTTACCCGAATTCCTAGCTTAAATACATGCAGATCACGCGCGCAGCCTCGTCAGAAGACTTTCCGCGTTTATCCCGACGAAACTGGCTCACAAATTTTCAGAATCGAGAAAGAGAAAGCAAGAAAAAACTAAAATACATCCTCTCCACGCCTCTCGCGAATTTCTGTCTCGTCTACTAGTTTGGTTTTTAGATTTTTTTTTTTTTTTCGACGCTGACCCATGTCCCTTTATTTCATTTCTTTGGTCTAAGTAGTTCTCTCAAACAATTTATTTCAGTTCCTTGGCTTTCAATTCTTTATTTATCCTAATCGAATATTCTTTAACTATTTTCACTATTTTTCTAATTTTTCAAAATCCCGTCCGGCTTTCACTTTAAACCCGTCGCCTTGTAAATCTCAGAAAATATTCGACTATCTCGACTTAACGAAACTTTCCTAGTTACAGATTGCACGAACTTAACTACGCAACCGCTTCGTTATCCGAGACCTGTAGACTTTTCGGCACTTCGAATTATTCCTTTAATTTATTATTATTAATTTACTATTTAAACTTCCCTTTAATTATACTTTCACCCTCAACTTTCCTTAATTTGTAAATTTGTCCTCAATCATTTAAATATCAAGTAATTCCAACTTTTTGAAATCAGACATACCATCTCTACTCGGATTATAATTTCCATATCCCGTTTAACGACCATCAGACTTCTGGCTTATCACCACAAATTCCTGCTCCATAAACTTTCACTTCCTCTACTCTTTGGGGCCCAAAATACTACACGCGACACTCTAAGACTCACACACCTTACGTATCACGCACCCGTACACCTCCTGACGGCCTACAAAATCCTCCCTCTCAGAACATTCTCGGGTCCGAAACGACAAACTAAAACCCCAAAGAGCTGAAACAAAATACTTCATCCTGAATAAATGAGCAGATCGACGACGCATCCTGAGCCTCTCATTCCCAAGAATGGGCCAAATGAGCCATTTCTATACTAGCCGATAGCCGTTGTCGTAGCAAACTCCATTAGCCGCGAGCATCCCAACTCCTCAATTCCATCACACAAGCTCAAAGATATCCTCTAACGTCCGAATACCCTTCGACCGACTATCCGCTCCGGCGACGAACGTCATACGAAACGTGAAAGGAAGACTCAACGCTGCTTGCAAACTAAGCAAACCTTGACAAAGAACCTCGGGTCTCGATTCAAAACTATCAAACCTAACCCCATGGTGCCTCACTATCTCGTCCACATACACGGGGCCAACTTTTCCTAATGAATCCTCAATATTAATCAGAAATGAGCGATTTCACAATCGACCTACTATCACCCATATCAGATCATGTCGCTCCGAGTCCGGAAGACTCACACAAAATCCATATGAATCTTTTCCCATTTCCACACCGAATGCGATAACTCCACATCTTCCGCGCCGACGTCACTTACCGATGTGTTGGGCACCTAGAAACGAAACTCGCTTATCTCTTTTCTCTTCATCCCATTCCACCGCACGTTTCTTTCAAGGTCCCAGACATCTTTGGTGATTTCAATTCTGGACAGATGAGATAGCCAATAAACGACCAGCAAGCCTTCCATAATGCCCCCTTCGCCCCGCCACACCGCACACACATCTCCTGCCCTTCACCATCATGCCATCATCTCCGATTCAAACCCGTTTTCTTCCTTCTAACACCCTCTTCCTGCCTAATCACCATGATCCCTCGCGACCGCCTCGCTGTAATCCAGTCCACTCAAGAGCTGCCCCAACATGAAATGGCTAACATGCTCCCGAATCCTCAATCTCCAATATCACCCTAAAGCCTCGTAGATCCATCAATACCGGCAGATACGATCTCAATGTGGAGACAAAGAACCTTCGGTCGCCTACTCAAGCATCCGCTATGACATTAGCTTCCCCGGATGGTACCTTCAATAGTACAGAGTCCTTAATCAACTCAAGCCATCTTCTCGCCCTCAAAGCCTAATCAACTCTTTTGGGTGAAAATATATCAGCGACTTCATGACCAGAAGATCCTACAATAACACCACATAAGTAATGTCTCCATATTTTTAGGCAGTAAACACGACTGCTAAAGCTCTAAGTCTGTGTGTAGGGCACTCATGCTTCTTTAGCCGTCTCAGAAGATACGCAATCACCCTATCATTCTCGCATCAAACACAACCAAAGTTCTCGCCCCTGGAAGATCACTATAAACCACAACCATCCTTCCCATCGCAGTCTAACCTGGGTCAAGTCAATCTACTCTTCAACTCGAAACTCTTCTCGACAGCATCTACCCAATCATACTTCACACATCTTTCCTCACACTGGGTCAATGCACAGACACACCCCACCCCCTTCCAGCATGGGCGTGTCACACTCCACTTAAATCCTCAAATGTTACCTCACGACTGTAAACTCCCATGGGGTCGTTCGTATCGCTTGCTAAAACTCCTATAAAAATTTTCTTTCTAAACTTCTACGATTTTATAAAATTTCTAAGTAAAGATAACAAATGCATATGCGATACGTCCCAAATCCTGTGATACATCCAATTTACACTATATCCAAAATACGCAACCAAAGATACCAACATATTCTCACAAAACTACTCTCTACGTACATACATATGTTCCATTATACATTCAAAAGTATTATCTACACACATTCTTAATTCCAAGATCGAGAGCAATGTCGTGAGAATCCTAATCGGCTTCCAAATAGCTCACAGATTCAGACTTAAAAATACTTTTAAATACAAAATAATTAGCCTAAATCCAGCCAAATGAACAGATGCTTATAAAATGCTTTCGCTCCTAAAACATCTCAAAACGAAAACTCTCTTTACAAATATTTTCCGTGTCTTTCGCTTTCAAGTTTCTCTAAACCTTCTTACCATTCACAGATTGCCATTTCTTTTAAAAGTTTATAAAACTTTAATACTGGCTGTCATTATTGCTTTCTTGCCTTATAAAACTCTCATTTTATTACTGTGTTTTTATAAACTTCTCAAAACTTCTCTCGTTTATTATTATTCATTCAAAAGCTTCTTAAAACCTTTCACAAACTCCGCTTTTAAAAGCTTCTCAAACTTTTTCATAAAAACTGTGAGCCCTACCAACCAGCATTCTCGAAAAATAAACGGAGCCTCGCCAACCGGTTACTTTAAAATCCCACGGAGCTGGAATAACCGATTGTTTTGAAATCTAACCCGAGCCTCCGAGCTCAACCGTCATTTAAAATCCTCCTGCTCTCACGACGAACCAAATTCCGCGATTTTTCAAAATCGTATATCACGCTTATAAATCATCAACCACCTGAGCGCCTATTTCGCTTACTGCATTCTAACAACACTTTAAGCTCCGGCGACCGTGTCTGCAAGCGACCGGGTCCGCATCACCTTTCCCAAGTGAATACGGTGGAACTGACCGCATCACCATAATTCTGGGCTAGGAAATATAACCCATATACCCCGTACGCGCCACGGCCTCCTTTAAACGCACGACAGATGTCCCAAGTCACACCAAGAAAAACTAAAATGACGTTATGGTATCCTAACACCACCGCCACATCATTTTACCGACGGCTGGCTGGCTAATCCGGTGGCGCCCGTTTTCACAAACATTCTTCGCTACTATTTCAAAATTGGCTTACAATTTAAAACCATTTCGCTGCTGGCCAAAATTCGCAATTATTCAAAACCATTTACTTACTTTTCAAAATTGGTTTAACTCAAAACTATTTCGCTGGCTTAATCTATCGCTAATAAAATTATTATAATCAAAACTACGGAATACCAAACAGAACAAATAGGACACAATAATATCAATACACTAAGACTCGAAACGAGCTTAACACTCACCTCTTTCGCTTATTAACTGAAAGACGATTCCACAATTTTCCCCGCCTCGTTCTTAGTTTAAATTCACACACTCTCCGACGTATTGGGATCACACACGCCAAGACAACCAAAGCCACCAGATACTGCATAAGAAATTAAAATTTTTAAAATACGCGCCCAAACGCCATTCACAAAGATACTACATTCTAACAGCGACTTTCCATATACTTTAAAACACCAAAATATTTCATTCTCGTCTCTGACTGCTCAATAAAATCCTGAATTTTAACTAAACTGTCCGAAAATGTACCCACCAATGACCGTCCGAAAATAATCCCAAAATTCCTAAAATTCCTAAAATTCCTCAAACTCGCCTGTACCTCGTGACTAAATTTATTGCCTCTGGGCATTTCCTCTGTGCCTTTATTATATAGCCTTTAGCCGAATAACATACAAGAGTGAAAATTCTCCTATCTCTCTTCAACCCGACAAGCTCAAGATTTTCGTGGCCACCACGCCGTAGTCAAGAGGAAGAACTTTACCCACTCCAACCGAAGTCAGACCACTGGGACAATGGTAGATCCGGTAAAACTGCACTCAAGCCAGATATTTGACCGAATTCCTACAAATCATGCTAGATCACCGCAAATTCTCGTCAAGTAGAAAGACTTTTCTCGCTGTTTATCCCGGGACGAACCGACTACCGATTTTCTCAGAATCAGAACTAAGCAAAAACAAAATTTCGCACTGACGCTCTCCTGTCCGGTCCATACACCCATTTGACTTTTAATGTTTTAAATTATCTTTTTTTTTTTTTAATTCCTTTGTGCGACCACGTCCCTTATTCCATTTCGGTCTGTTTCAACCTAAACAATTTATTTTCATTCCGCTTCACTTTTCTTTATCCCAATCAATATTTTTAAAGATTTATTTTTCTAATTTTTCAAAATCCTGCTGCGTCATTATAAACTCGTCGCTCAGAATTGCAAATATCTCGACTGCTCCTAATTAAACGGTAAACTTTCTGCGGCCACTAGATTACGAGACGAACTTACCTACAAGTAAACTGCTTCATCCGGGTATCTGTAGAATTTTCGGTACTTCCCGAGAATTTCAATTCATTATTATTATTTTACTATTTAAACTTCCATTAATTATACTTTCACCCCCTCAACTTTCCTTAATCGCAGAATCCAACTTCAAATCTTACTACTACCATCTCTAACTTAATTACGCTTACATATCCTTTTCGGCTAAACGACAATCAGACTCGTTTTCTTTGGGTTACCAAATCTTGCCCAAATTTATAATTTCCTAATTTTTATCTCCAAAATACTACAAATGACACTCAGACCTTATACACCCTCACGCGATCACACTGTACACCTCTCGATCATTACATAGTCAATGTTATCTTGGAAACCCTCAACAAACTTCCCATAAGACCGCTAGCCATGAGCCTCCTCGACCTCCGACACATTCTTCGGTGGTTTCCACTTACCATCGCTTCTATTTTCTCGATCTACACTCACCCATCAAATAAATCACACGACCTGTGAATGCCAATTGTCGAGCCAAAACTCGACACTCGCTTCAACTCGCATATAACCGTCTTTCCTGCACCGCAATACAATCCTCGTGCTGCTCAATGCTCCTCCAACCACCGAATACACTAGATATCATCAATAAAACTACGACGAACCTATCCAAATACGCCAATAACTGGCTCATCAAATCCATAAACGCCGCCGGCATTACCGGGCCAAACGGCATCACCGTAAACTCATAATGGTCCGTGAGCGCACTCAATGCGCCTTAGGTACATCACTCGTACTCCTCAATCGATGATACCGACCTCAAGTCTATCTCGAGACACGAGACCCTCGAGTTGATCAAATAACTCATCAATTTGGAGCGCGATATCGATCATGGACGTAACTCTATTCAACCATCAGAATCAATACACAAATCAAGAACTCCCATCTTTCTTTTCACGAAGAGAACCGAGCCTCTCCCCACGTGATACTCTACGAATGAATCCCTTACTTAACAATTCTTAATCGAGCCTTGTAAGCCTCTCTCAATCTCGCAGAGCCATCCCATAAGGATACTTCAACTAGCTCGCCCCCGATCAAATAAACACTGGCCCCACCTCTCTTTCTCTATGAAATCCCGCAATATCATTTCCAGAATACATCCTAACTCTCTAACAACCTGGAATCTCATCCACTAGGAATCCCTCCTTCCCCCGTCTCACGATTACAAGTAGATAACTTCGATAACCCTTAATACGCAAAGATTCTCTCATACTGCCACGGCAGTAGATCATATCGAAGATAATTCTCTGCGTATTCCCCCAAACTTTACCTCCAATTTCCCTGGCTTATGCAACTTTACTTCCTTTTTATAACAATCTAATGTGGCTCTATGGTGAGACAGCCAATCCATGCCGAGAACCACATCGAAGTCCCTCATATCTAAAGCTACAAGATCCGCTGGGAACTCCTGTCCCCCAATCAGAACTCTACTATCTCCTCGACTCACTCGTTCGAGAATAACGGATCTCCACCGAAGCGGAAACTCTCACGACCCTCTAATGGTCGGGTCTCTATCTCTGAAACGATCCAAGAATTCATTGACGCAAATGAACGCAGAACCCGGGTCTACTAAGGTATACGATCACAAGCCAAGCACGGGGAATAATACCAGCTGACTGATATCCTGAACAGATTCGCATTCACGAGTCACAAAGATATACTCCGTCCGAGTGCGGGCTCTCGCTCTGCATCCCTGGGCACGCTCTCTGTTTTCTACCACGCGCCACCTCTACCGCGGCCGTGTTTGCCCTTCCCCGTCCAGTTCTCCCCGTCGACTCATAAGGCACCTGTACTCAGAAGTAGATCGGGCATCGATGTTTCCGCGCACCAATCACCGAGGACACTCTCCCCAACGAACGGGCCTCCCGGCCACAATGGAAACATCCCAGGCTGGAACCTCCGACACTCCCCATGGTGTCGTTTTTGACACATATGACATGGGCACGCCTGGCGCCATCAAGCAAGAACCTGGGGCCTCACCGATCCTCGACTAAAGATAGCTCCTCACTTCGCACTCGGCCTCTATAACCTCTACCCGTTCCTCTTTCTACCCGTACCGGGTCTCGAGCTTTGTCGGGACGTGCCTGCACTCCTCTTACTCTTACTTCCCGTCTACTCCGACATGGCCGTGGGTACTTTGGCTTTAACTCTAGAGCGTGCCTCCTACTTAAGTCCCTAATCTATTCTGTGGAACCATGCATAAATGCACTCCGATCTAAAGGTCAGACCCCGACAAAACCTTGCACTTTTGCCAAGACTTCATCGCCCTGAATATATGGAACCAATCTAACTAGTTCTCGAGAACCCTTCATATTCTCGACACCGATACGCTCTTTCCTGCTCTAACCCGGTTAACTCCTCAATTTTCGAATCCTTATGACTTTGAGGAAAGAACCTATCAGTGAATTCTTGCTGAAATTGGTCCCATGATATGCCATCAGGATACCTCCTCTCTACGACATCCCACCAATCCTTAGCCCTGTCTTCCATCAGAAAACTGGAAAACAAGACCCTTTGCTCATCCGTGCAGCCCATAACTCCATAAATCTTGTTTACTCTATCTAAATTACAACTGTGCCAGCTCTGATCACCACCGCGCTCATACGGCTTGGCCACTCCGCCAGACTCCTCTATCGACTTCCTGCTCTTCCGTAACCTCTCTAAGTCATGGTGGAGGTTGCGATCACGACGGGTCGCTATGGCTATTTGTGCACCAGGCCACCGCCTCCGCCAGAACAATCCCGCACTGAGCTCCTCTCGCGGCCCAGATGGTCCAGCCTCGACCGGGCCGCCTGGGAGGCCGATCTATGAGGCGGTAGTAAACAACTATGTGCTCATCTCTCACAGTACTCGCAGACGCCGAAAACCGACCGAATAACTCTCCTAGGACGACCTCTACGTCCTCTACCTGACATAGTGCTGTAATTACCAACAATCAGCCATTAATACTTTGACTCACTTCATATGTATGTACTCTAAGTTTGAACATGCATGGTTGCCAATACTTATGCTCTGATACCACCTTGCGGTGCATCATTTTTCCCTCAAGTCCCAGGTCATTGCATAACCCGATACCATTCGACACACCCCACCCCCTTCCAAAGGCGGCGTGCTCTACCACCCACAAATCCCCACCCGCTACCCCAACTTAATTAGAAACCTTGTGAAGCGGTCGTATTTGCTGCTAAACCTCCTATAAAATTTTTCTTTCTAAACTATGATTTTAAAATTTCGCAAAGATAACACGCATATAGGACATGTCCCAAACTCAGATACATCCAATTTATACTATATCCAACCATGGCAACCAGCATACCAACACATTCTCACAAAACTACTCTATGTACATACATATGTTCCATTATACATATTCAAAGTATTTTCTTACATAATATTTTTTACTAACAAAGACTTCGCACAACGTCAGACAAACCCTATTATGCTCAAAATACTCGAAGATTGCATTCGAAAATAGTTTTTAAATACAAAATAATGAGCTAAACGAGCTCGCTGAGTGTATGCTTATAAAAGTGTTTTGCTCCTAAACATCTCAAAAATGTAAAACTCTCTTTACAAATATTTCCGTAAGCTTTTCTTGCTTCTTTCAAGTTTCTAAAACTTTTCTTATTATTATTTTTTGTACTATTGCTTTTAAGTTTTTATAAAACTTTTAATACTGTCATTATTTCGCTTTGCTTTTCTTTAAAAGCTTATAAAACTCTCATTTTTTGCTTGCTAGAATATAAAAACTTCTCTAAAACTTCTCTTGCTTGCTTGTTTATCTTGCTTGAAAGTTTCTTAAAACCTTTCACAAACCTTTGCTTTAAAAGCTTCTCAAAACTTTTTCATAAAAATCCGGGAGCTCGCTCAACCGCATGCTTTGAAAATAAAACGAGCCCTGGCTCAACCGCTTGCTTTAAAACCCACCTGAGCTTGGCTCAACCGATCGCTTGAAATCTAAACTGGAGCTTGGTCAACTGCTGCTTTAAAACTCTCCTAAGCCTCTGGGCGACGGAACCAATGGTTGATTTTTCAAACTGTATAATATGCCCATAAAAACACTCAACCACTCGGAGGCCTATTTTTGCTTACTGCATCTCTAAATAACACTTAGTCATGCACTGGTGGTTGGGTGAAGACCTGGTCCGCATCACCTTTTTCCGTGAATATGGTGGAATCTCTGACCTAGGTCGCCATCACCATATGAAGTTAGAGCTCTCATAACTTGAATATACCCTCAGACATACTCTGCCTCTTTAAATGCATGATGTATGTCCTAAGCCTGCTTCACCCAAAACTAAAATGCATGTATGGAGATCCCTAACACCACCGCACGTACGGAATAATTTCCACCGGTTTTCGTTTAGAACTAGGGAATACCTGTTTTCAAACATTCTTTGCTTGCTCGCTTGCTTGTTGTTTCTCGAAAAAATTATTTTACAATTTAAAACCATTTATTGTCATTGAAAAATTATTTTTAATTATCTTCAAAACCATTTATTTACTAAGTTATTACTGAAAATGTATTTTACAATTTAAACCACGCTTGTCAATTATGGTTTAACCTTAAAAACCATTTGCTTTCCTAATTTATCGCTTGTTTCTGAAAACGGCTCAACTCAAACCATGAAATACCGGGCAAAACAGTTTATAATAATAATAATAATACACTAAGATTTCGAAAACGAGTTTAACACTCACTGGCTTCGCTAAACTTGAGCATTTACTCCACAACTTTCCCGCCTTGCTTTAAATTTCACACACCTCGATGCATTAAATCACACACGTCGCCACAACCAAGCAATTTGCACACTTGCCTTTTATTGTGAGGAGGTCCCCACCCCTGGCTCCACCCAAGGGTGGAGCCCATCGTCACTCCCCCGGGTCCTTAGATGGTTCCTCCTCACTCACTAGGATATCCCTCACACAGCGCTTCTTTCGCTCCGCAAGGATTCGAACTCCGTCCAAACCCCAACCTTATCGAATAAGTTATAATAGTTACTTAACCGATTTGAGGTCTAATGATAGAAGTTGGCGCGATTGCACTTAATGCTCGACATCATTCGGGGCAATGGCTAAAATAAATTAAACCGGTGCCCTAATGAATAGTGATTTTTCTTATTTTATCCGATGGAGGTCTGCAAAGGATTTAGTTAAAATTCTGGGCCTCCTAATGACTCAACCTGGTTATTTCTGTAAGATAATGGTGGTTTACAATAGTATTTTCTAATCGAAATTTGGAGCTCATACGAAATTTTTCGAAATTGATTTAAATACCTAAAGCGTCTAGAATAAATCATAAAGACTAACTTAAACTTAAATAAAGTGAACTGAGTCCGTTTTGATAGTTTCTGCGTGATCCGAACGTGGCTCCTAATAATACGCTTATCGTCCTGGATGACTTCGATTTTTAATTTGATTTTAACCGATTTCAGTGGATTCTTATCAAATTCAATCGTGAAGGATTTAGTTAAAATATTTTTATGCTCAAATTTAAATATAGACGACTATAGAATATTTTTGATATATAATCGATATAAAAGCAATAAAATACGAACCGAGATAAAATCGCAAAGAATTAGATATTTAATCAGACTAGCCAATCAAAATCTTTTCTAATGGCTAAGCTACATTTTAAATAATTGGTAAATGACTTGATCTCATGGGAATGGACCAATGAGAAGCTTGGATAAAAGAAAGAATTCACTTTAAACCAACCAAATCGATATTTTTTTACTTGCTAAGACTTTTGGAATAACATTTTAAAGTCTAAAATTTGGGGATTTAAGTGCTCAAAGAGGGACTGTGTATAAGAGAGGAAAGAAAGGAGAAAAGAGAGAGCAGTGGAAGAAAGTGAGAAAGAGGAGAGAAAGCAGAGGGCAGCTGTGAGGAATTTATTCTCTTTCAAGCCTGCTGTACTCCAAAGGAATCAAGAGAAGACAAGGGAAACCTGCTAAACAAGCAAGTTTTTCTGGTGGGCGGAAAGTTGGATTTTTATGTTTTCATGCCTTAATGATTCCGATTTTCTTTATTGACAAGTAAATTAGCCAGATTGAAAAATGAATGATGATGATTTTGAGATAAATTGAGAAAGCCATGGATTAGATTAGGCTTCTCACAAATCATTGAATTAACATAGCTCATGTGTGACTTTTGCATGATATGTCAAATGGTGATAACGCATCGATGGCTGGTTAGAATGAAAAGAAAATGGAAGAAAATACAATTTGGTAAATTTTTGGGCAGTAGTCTGGTACAGAAATGTCCTGTTTTCTGTTTTGACCTGCTGTATTTTCTTGGGCCATAATCTCTGCTCTATTTCAGATCGGAATTCGAGTGATTCAAAATTTGGGTAAAATAGACTTCTGTGTAAAATTTATCTATAAGTTCATAAAATTGTAAAACTTAAAGTTCCCAGAAATGGTTCAAAGTGGAGCTTATAAAGTAGATTCTGTTCACAAACTGAGTTATTTTATTGTATAGATTGTGTTATATAGTCATGGCTTTGGTACTTTAATTTAAATCAAAATTTGTTAGATTGCTATTTCATATCGTTAACTCCAGATCCTAGCTTCATAAATTTTCAAGCATCAAGCTTAATAATTTTTTGAGTCATAAATTTATAGGGTATGGTTGGTGCACACAAAATGAACGAGTTTTAGCGCCAAGTAATTGTTCATTCGCTAAACGAACGACATGATTGAACTGCTACGTATTAATGATAGCCGCATAAAAAGTGAAAAGGACTATCGGACGGAAACGGAATTAATGGGAAGCAAGCTGATCGAAAGTGAACTCCATGAGCGAAACGATATTTTGAGAATTTAGTTTTTAAAGCGAATGTGTAACGCCTTGGCCCCGTAGAAGACAGCATACGAATCACAGAGTGCAGATACGAAAGCACTAAGTGCCATTATAATAGTTTTGGGAGTTGTTATTACGATAAAACAGAACCCGAAATTGAGATAGTGCAAGGTAGCGGTAAATTCCAAAGTGATATAAAGGGCATAATTTGAGAAGATATACGCCAAACGAAAATAATACAAGCTGATATCAAATATTGGGCATTATGACCAAAATTTAATCAAAGTAGAGATGGGGCCATTATACAAATAACAAGAGTTGACGTTAAACATTAAAGAGACGCATGGTCAACATTCAATTAATTAAAAAATGATATTATAATAACTGAAAACAAAAGCCAAAATCATATTTTTGGCCCAAAGGCAAAGAAACCCGTGTATATATATATATTTCATAAGCGAAAGAGAAATATAATGAAGAAGAATGAGATGGTGAGGTTAAGATCAAGGTATGTAGTCTTGAATTGCCAGATTATGTCTTGAGCTTTGGTATGCATTTCCACTGAATCCACATCTTGCTCTCCTAAGGCTGTTAAGAGACTACATTAACCCTGCACTTTGTTCATGAAACCCCAATCGCTGAAAATAACCATAATCCTCTATTTATGTTTTATAAAGAATTGGAGGACCTTAGGTAGAGTTCTTGCATTTTCACCTAGGGTTTTAAGTTGTCAGTTCCACCACCCATACAGCATTGCTCATTTAATCATGTTAGATTTTATGAATTGTTGTAAAAGGAGAATGTTAGTTTTTAAAGGAAATTTGTCAAAATTCTCGTAAAACCACTATTTTTGTTAAGCAGGACAGTTATAATCATCCAAATGAATTTGATTCCAATTTGTGAAAGAACTATGTTATATGTGGCTAAATGGTATGTATGAACCAAGAGCAAATTGTACCTAAGGCTCCCAACATGACTGAAAGGTGAGCTCGTGTAGCCTCACTGATTTTGCCTGCTTTGGGTACATGCAGTGAGCCAGCCATGGCAGCCACCACTCAAACTGGAGCGATTCAAAATTTGTAAAAATACATCTGCTAATAAGTTACCAATGTTGAATGCAACTATGTCAAAAAGTGCCCATAAAATTTGTCAGCGAATAAAAGTAGATTCGTTCGCCAAATTGAGTCATCTAGACAGAAAATACAATAACTCAGCTAAGATCCAAATTTGTGATTCCACTCAGGTTAAACCTTAATCATAGCTTCAAATGAAATAAGAAACCATTTCCAAAATTACGGGAGTTAAGATCCTGTAGAATCATGATAACAGTAGGTGATCTCCAGTATTTGAACCAAAAAACATGTCAATCTGTGTTATGTGGTTGAGGGCCTAGAGAAATGAATTTACATTGAAATTTTGTAAGAGATGTCATTGGATATATAAAGGACTGATCTGAGAGTTTCATATAAATTTTGAAGAATCTTTGAATAATTTTTTGGGTACAAAGTCCATAGAGTATTGTTGGAAAAGGGTACCAAATGAGTGGCTTTTTTTGTTAGTGTTTCTTTTAAAGCCATTTCAAGGGTAAATTGTTAATTTGACTTTTATATGAATGTTGTGTGACCTTAAAGACTTGCGTGTGAAGTACGTAAGTTTACATACTTATACACAGGCGACACACAGCTGTCGTATTCATTGAAACAGGTAGTTAAAAGAAGGAAAAGTGTGGAACCCGTGCCTCAAGTTTTGAAGTAGTTAAAGAGGTGAGTGTTCTAAACTCATTTTCCAAATATTTAGTGTATACCAAACCGTTTACACTTCCAGTATTTAATGGTTTTGTTTGTAAACTATTTTCAAGTGAAGCAAGCAATGAATTTAGAAAGAAAGCAAATGGTTTTGATTTAAACCACCTTAGTGCGCTACATTGGTTTTAAATCGTGAAACCATAATATAAGTAAGCAAAATGGTTTTGAATGATTAAACCATTTTTCGTTAGTATGCTACAAATGGTTTAAATTAAACCATTTTCAAAGAGTGCAAGCAAGCAAAAAGAAAATTTTGGCAAAATAAAGGCCTTCCTAGTTTTAAGCAAGCAAACC